>CM077438.1:6387798-6553599 GCA_039654765.1 Mylopharyngodon piceus
GGATTTTGTTGAGGAACCGCTGCTTGAGTTTCTGATATATCTTCCTTGTTTTGGGGCTCCAGCAACAGGCCTTAATCTTTGGATCAAAAGCTTCAACATACACTGCTGTGGTCTTGAGCAACACCACACAGTACTCCAGAGAGGGACATACACTGCTGTGCAAGCCAAAGAGAGGTAGGGTCAATTTAAAAAGTCAAAGGGATTGTTCATCCCCCCCAGAAGAAGATATTTTGAAAACTATCCCATTGTTTTTTTGTCTATAAGAGTTAGTTATTCAAAATATCTCATTTTGTTTTCCACAGAAGAAAGAAATCCTTATGAATTTAATTTTGGGTGAACTATCACTTAGGGTACGTTCACACTTGTAGTTTGGTTCGTTTGGTTTGTTTGGTCCGGACCAAAAAGAAAAAAAAAAAAACAATTAGTCCTAGTCAAATTAGTGTTCAGATTGTCAATTTTATCACCGAACCAAAAGATACCGAACCTAAAGACAGGGATTCGTTCACAACCTGATTTGAGACGAAACTTACCGAACATCCAAAACAATGCTGTGTGCTGAGATAAATGCGCTCGTTGTGTGTGCGTAGCCTGCATATGATGGTATTTTGGCCAGCTGGGAACCCGTGAAGAGCTTATAAAATGTGTAAAGGAGTCAAAACAGTGGCGGGAATCCCTCTGTCACACACACAAACGATCTGCTGCGTGGAGACGCGCGTCTGATGCCTGTGATGGGCAAACTCACGACTATGATGAGAAAAACCGATATGTGTGAGGATTCTGTCCTTTTTAGGGTCTCATCTTCCTGTTTTCATGTCTTTGGTCTGTGTTGCGTTCTTATATCATTCGAACCGCACCAGAGTTCATTTGGAAGTGGGCCGAGACCCATCTTTTCAGCGGTCTCAGTCCGCTTGTTTGGTGCGCACCAGCGTTCGGATGGCAGCGTTCACACATGTTCAAATGAACCGTGCTAACAGAGCAATTGCACCAGGGTGCGTTTTAATCGAACCAAACATGACAAGTGTGAACACACCCTTAAAGTTCTTTAAGGTGAAGTGTGTAATTTCTGTGCAACTGGCGACTAACAATATTGCAAAAATAATGATAGTTTCTAAATTGTTTTGCTAAATGCTGCTACTGTCAGACTCACGCCATTATTTGAACTAGAAGTTGACATGCCAAAAAGTAGTTCAGTGTTTTGAGAGCACCATGTAGCCACAGTGTTTACCCATGAATGGCTAATTTATATTTGTCTCTATATTTTTAGCTGTGATAGAAATATTTTACCATCAGAAAAATTACACCCTTCAACTTTAATGTTAGGGTTCCCACAGTTACAGAAAACTTGGATGTAGGCCTGTCGGTTTAATATTCTGGTTTTCAGGCCTGTAGAAGTAATGGAATTTTATAGTTAGTTATTAAAGTAAATATGCATGCTTCTTCACATGCTTGGCTGTAAAAATATTTAATTATATACATTATAATGATGATTTTTAAAGTCATTGTATAGAAAATGTACGTAAATTAATAAAATATCAAAACGCTTCATAGTAAATATACATGCTTCTAGGTATCATTTCAGCTGTAAAATATTTCATCATATTGGAACTAAAAAATTCTGTTAAATACTGTTATTTACATACACATGCCATTCCAAATCTAGAACTGGAAAAGTGTTGGAAAAATCATTGCAAGTGATTGGTCAGTAGGTGTGGGAACCCTATGTGAATGCTGTGTGCATGAGAGCCCCAGGCTGAAAAGTAGGTAGGTAGATGTATTGTTAATCAGTGGATTCATCATCTCTAAGAAGAAAAGGACAAAAATGTAATTTGAGTAATCCTATCAAACCACTCCATCATGAAGGTAAGTGTTTAAAGGAAAGGGTCAAAGTTGAACCTTGTTTTCAGTCTTCTCCACACTAATGACATAATGACTCCATTTTGTGACCAATTAGCACTTTGACCATATTATTCATCTGACAAAGTGTTATGCTCTAGAGTGTTATGCTCTTTAGCACCTATCACAAATGTTTCTATCTGTAATGATGTCTCCTCCTAAATTTAAGTCTGAAATTAAGTTCAGCATGGTCTCTAGTGTCTCTGTGCTTGACTTATGATGCAATGATTCTGTGAACACTTGTGACCAATCAACACAAAATGTGTAACTCTCTTGAGAGTCTGTTTGCACTTGTCACAGACATTTGTCATCCAAAGTCTCATTAAACATGCTGTTGAAGCCTAACAATCAAAGGTGTTAGGTAAACAGTCTTGAGCTGATGCAAGCAGAGCTAGCATAGAGATTGTAGCTGAGATCCTTTCCCATTGGGAGTGGGTTTCTCATTATTACACCAAAACACTTAGAACGTCAATCAAACTTTGTACAAGACAAACAAAAGTGTCACTTTAATTTATGGTTTAAACTTTAGAATATTTGGCAGAAAACAAGACTTTGTGAATGTTTCTGTGTGCATAAACACAAGGTTTCAGCTACAACTAGTAAATAATGAGGTTTACACATGTTTTTTTCCCTTTATTTATTTAGAGGGTAACACTAGTTGTCTCTGTGTTAGATAGCCAGTTAATACACATGTTGCTGCAATCTCAGTTAATCTTAGTGTCTGCTTCTTCGGCAGGGTGTTTGTTGCATGGGAGACAAGAGTGTTGTCTATTTTTCTGAGGCAGCTAAATGTATATAAAGTTTAAAAAATGAGAGAGTGTAGTTGAACAGCCTGAGCCCCTTGCTGTTGTTTGTGTCATAACCACCTTCATCATCATTACAGATGCTTTCCCTGTACCACACTGTCGAATCATCATAAGGTATTTTTCCACCGTCGGCCAAATGGTTCTAAGAATGGTTCGGAACGGCATGGTTACAAACCGTTCTCGGCCCAGAATTCTCAGCACGGTTGTACTGAACCGTGCTGGTAAATGCGTGTAGTGACGCCGCCACTCAGGATTGGCCACTTGTCTGTTGCCTGGCTGCCAGTTTCTCTGTAGTTGGCCAAGTGCGCGATTTGAGCAAAGTTAATAATAAAATTGAAAGAAATATCTAATCATTCTTCATATCACAGTCGCTACTTAAATCTCATATCATCTGTAAACTTTCGCGTTACCAAGTCAGTGACTGACATATTTGTATTACATCCCAAAGAGCTCTGTTACCAGCTCACCACAGTGGAAAATGAAACCATATCAGTACTGGCTGGGCCACATCAGCACGGAATCGAGCTGTTAAGCAGAATGTTTATGAGAACAGTTTGGCCTGACGGTGGAAAAGTGGCTATAGTCTGTCTCCGTTTTGATTGCCCAACCATGTCAGAGTAAAGGTGGTGCCAGTTCAGATGAGAGTATTAATTTGTCTGTTTTCTAATGTACAGTGATGGCTATAAGATAGAGAATAACCAGGAACAAAGACTGGTATAAAGAAAAAATATATATTTTGCTTTCTTGGTGGCACAGCAAGTAAGAGCAGCCTAATTATAAGTGATAATGCATTGTCGTGGAAGTTGTCATGTTGATTCAGTAGATTTGGTGAGTTGATTCAGTGAAGTATTCCTTAGGCTGATTCAGTGGTCTGCAAGACACTTTGGTGCATCATGCTGTATTAATGTTAATACACAATTCATGCCTACTAGAGGTGGGAGATATGACAAATCTTATTTCACAATATGAGTAATTTTTCACAATAAAATATTTAAGAACATATAGTTAGTTTTGTTATTTTGTTTTATCTCTGTTATTAAAAATAAGAATAAAAATGCAAATAACAAACATTAGGACAAAGACAATATAAGAAAGATACAACTGAAAAACAGTGCCTTGTGTTTTTCAGGTACATTAGCTATCAAGTAAGAAATAATACAGAAATTGAATAATCAAATGTAAGAAATAAAACATTCAGGATCACATGCTGTCTAAGAGACAATTTTATGTGTGCGCTCTTTGAGTGTGTGTCAGACAACATTTAATTTACCGCATTGAGCACTTTTTTGTGGCTTTAAACCTCTTTTTTAACATCAACCATGTCCCGCACCTTTTCTCATTCATGCATGTTTCTTTCACTCTAATGTGTCAAAAAACATTAAGCAGTCTTGTGCTGTGCAGCTATATTTACATACAAATACACAATACAGCAAAATTAGAGATGCACCGATGTATCGGCTAACAATCGGTATCGGCCGATAAAAGCTATTATTATCACTATTGGCCATTGGCCGATTGTTTAAAAACTGCAGATGGTCAGGGCCGATTATATCCTGTCAATCAAAAGGGTGCAGAAAGACGTGTTCAGACTGCAACTCATACAGTACATACTGTGTTTGAAGAAAATCACTCGTGTTGAATTTTCCTGCATATTCGTCACTCCTAAAAATATATTTGTCACTCCTGATTAATTTATTCCAAGGTTACCAGTGTTTGACTGGTCATGTGACCTCAACATGTCCAGTGAGAGGTGACCTGCCATATATAGATAAAAATAACATTTTTAAATGCCAGTGAAATGACAGGAGTGTTATTATTTTATACCAAAAGTAGTAATATACTAGTACTACTCGTTCCCATTCAGTCGGTCACGTTCGACGTACGTCGGACAGACCGACGAATAGGAATCTCGCTAGAGAGGCCAATCTACTTCGAGTGTAACTACAACGAGCCAATGCACATTGGCATGCAATCATATGCATCAGCTGCTCGCCTCGCAGCGCGGGTATAAATGAGCAGCAGGTGCGTTGCATCTTCAGCTTTTCGCTTCGGAGCCGAACCTTTTTGGGTGTCTACGGAGTGTATAATTAGAAAACGAGCCTTTGAAACTGCTCTTTGTTGGTGCAGGCGGACAGCACTGCAGCGGGGTCGATCTCTCTCTTTTTTTTTTTTGTTTGCCTTCGTTGTGCAGCATTTCCTGAAGAGCCGTTCTCACGGCTGGTGAACGGTGGGCTGTTGAGCGCTGAAAGGCTGTTTTGACAGCTGGTAAGAGAACGGCTTCAAGGAGAGAGTGCACACGACAGGCTGCACTTTCCCTGTCTGTGCTGCAGCGGCCACTCCCCTGCGTGCTTCAACACTTAAAAGAGTTCAGTCCCTAAAAGAGCTTACACAAGTAGATTAGCGTCTTTTTGAAGATGTCGTTCTACTTGTGTGTTTCTGGATGTGGTCGTTATCTGTCAGCGCGGGATGGTCACCAACGCGAGTCATGTACCCATTGTGGGAAGATGACCGTCTCGGAGTTGCGATCTAGACTCCAGTTCCTGCAAAGGGGCGGAGTCCCGGTGCCGCTGCCTCGTTCCAATCCTCCTCAGAGGGTTGCTTCGGGCAGCGGTGCTGGTGATCTGAGGATCACGGTGAGCGCGCTTCCTTCGGGGAACCAACCCCCTAGGAACCCTCATCCCTCCTGCACTCCGCAGCCAGTAGAGCTGCCGGGGGAACGTGGTGGACCACCCCAGAGGTGTGTACCATCCGTATCCTTCGGAGCTCCCCAAGCCTGATATTTCGGGGGATGACGATTCGGCGCAGCTGCCTCCTTCGGGGGTGACAACTGTGCCCGATTCGGACCTGGAAATGATGGCTATGCTTTCCCGGGCCGCCAACAGGGTTGGGCTCGTGTGGAATCCTCCACCGTGTCCCGAACCCTCGAGGTTGGATGATTGGTTTCTCGGGGTGGCCAGGGCTGGTTCTCAGCCCCCCACCCCAGTTCCTTTCTTCCCGGAGGTGCATGAAGAGCTCACTGGCACGTGGACGGCACCTTTTACTGCCCGAAACCGTGTCGGTGGGTCCTCCTCCCTCACCACCCTTGATGGCGGGGCGGCTAAGGGTTATACGCGCATACCCCCTGTGGAACGGGCCGTTGCTATGCAACTGTGCCCTAACTCCACCTGGCGGGGGGAGCCGTCTCTCCCTTCCCGGGCCTGTAAGTACTCGTCGGATCTTACCGGCAAGGCTTATCAGGCCTGTGGGGAAGCCGCCTCTGCCCTGCACGCTATGGCGTTGCTGCAGGTCCATCAGGCCAAGGCACTGAAGGACCTGCACGAGGGTGGTCATGATCCACAAGTTCTCCAGGAACTTCGTGCCGCGACGGACCTCGCGCTTCGTGCGACGAAGGTTACGGCGCGGTCAGTGGGTCGTGCGATGTCCACATTAGTGGTCCAGGAGCGCCATCTCTGGCTGTGTCTCGCGGACATGAGGGATACCGACAAGGTCAGGTTTCTTAATTCCCCCGTGTCCCAGACCGGCCTCTTTGGCGACGCGGTCGAGAACTTCGCCCAGCAGTTCTCGGCTGTACAGAAGCAGTCTGAGGCCATCAGTCACATCCTGCCGAGGTGGTCTGCTGCTGCACCTCCACCGCCCGCAGCACCTCAGGCTGCTCGTCGCCGAGGGCGCCCTCCCGCGGCCGCCCCCGCTCCCGCGCCCCAGCAGCAGCCTTCATCGAAGCGGCGCCGTGGAGCCGGTCGCGGTCCGGGTGCCCAGCCCGTCCAGCCCGCCCCCAAGAGGAAGGGTGGCAAGGCCAAATCCAAGAGGCCCTAGGACGGGCGACCCGGAGATGGATGGGACTGCTCTTCGGGAGATGGTGACCGCACCACTCCTTCCCCCGGAGGAGGGCCGGGTGGAGAATCTTTTGTTCCCTTTTGTTTCTGTTCCCAAATTCTCAACAAAAGAGCAGTTTCCTTCATCTCTGGGTCCGAAGAGGGCGCGGAGAGCAGTGGGAGGGCAAGAACCTCACCACTCTCATCCCCCTCTTCTGTCGCCAGCGGACAGCAGCGAGCAGCAGGCAACCAAAGCCTCGACTGCTCCCTCTGTCCATCCGTGGAACCAGGTAAGTGTTGCACACCACACTGTGACGCCGCTTCGGGCCGCCTCGCAAAGAGAGCCCCCCGGGCAGCGTCCCTGTGTTCCACCTCGCTGCCCCACTGCGGGTACGCCTGCGGTCCCTTTGGTCCCGCTTGTACGGTCTCTGGGAGCCTGGTTAGCGCTCCCCAGTCCGTCTCGCTGGCTCATTCGGACCGTCAGGCTCGGCTATGCGATTCAGTTCGCCCGGCGTCCCCCCAAGTTCAGGGGCGTCCACTTCACTGTAGTGAAAGCTGTCGATGCCCCTGTCTTGCGTGCGGAGATCGCGGTCCTACTGGCGAAAGACGCGATAGAGCCGGTCCCCCCAGCCGATATGAGGTCAGGGTTCTACAGTCCCTACTTCATTGTACCCAAAAAGAGCGGTGGGTTACGGCCTATCCTGGACCTGCGAGTTTTGAATCGGAGCCTTCACAAGCTACCGTTCAAAATGCTCACGCAGAAATGCATTTTCGAGTGCATCCGTCCCCAGGATTGGTTTGCAGCGATCGACCTGAAGGATGCGTACTTTCATGTCTCGATTCTTCCGCGACACAGGCCATTCCTGCGTTTTGCGTTCGAAGGTCGAGCATATCAGTACAGAGTCCTACCCTTCGGGCTGGCCCTGTCTCCCCACGTCTTCACGAAAGTCGTGGAGGGAGCCCTTGTTCCCATGAGAGAACAGGGTGTTCGCATCCTCAACTATCTCGACGACTGGCTCATTCTAGCTCAGTCGCGGGATCAGTTGTGCGATCACAGGGATCTGGTGCTCAGTCACCTCAGCCAGTTGGGTCTTCAGGTCAACTGGGAAAAGAGCAAACTCTCCCCTGTGCAGAGGATCTCTTTTCTCGGTATGGAGTTGGATTCGGTCGGGGGCATATGGCGGCCGCAGCGGCAGTAACCCCGCTCGGTCTGCTTCATATGAGACCGCTTCAACACTGGCTTCACGGCCGAGTCCCGAGATGGGCGTGGCAACGCGGCACGTTTCGGGTGGCAATCACTCAGGAGTGCCGCCAAGCCTTCAGCCCGTGGTCGGACCCCTTATTTCTTCGGGCAGGAGTGCCCCTGGAGCAGGTGTCCCGGCATGCTGTGGTATTCACAGATGCCTCTGCCACCGGCTGGGGTGCCACGTACAACGGGCATGCAGTGTCAGGGGTGTGGACGGGCCCCCATCTGCATTGGCACATCAACTGCCTCGAGTTGCTGGCAGTACGCCTTGCTCTGAGCCGCCTCAAAGGGCCGCTACGGGGCAAGCATGTACTGGTCCGTACGGACAACACTGCGACCGTTGCGTACATCAACCATCAAGGTGGTCTACGCTCCCGTCGCATGTCGCAACTCGCCCGCCATCTCCTCCTCTGGAGTCAGAAGCATCTGAGGTCGCTTCGTGCCATTCATGTCCCCGGTGTGCTCAACCGTGTGGCCGACGAGCTATCACGAGCTGCGCTGCCAGGAGAGTGGCGACTCCACCCCCAGGTGGTCCAGCTGATCTGGAGAGAGTTCGGAGAGGCTCAGGTAGACCTGTTTGCCTCACCAGAAACCTCCCACTGCCAGTTGTTTTACTCCCTGTCCGAGGGAACACTCGGGACAGATGCACTGGCACACAGCTGGCCCCGGGGCCTTCGCAAATATGCGTTTCCCCCAGTGAGCCTACTGGCACAGACCCTGTGCAAAGTCAGGGCGGACGAGGAGCAGGTCCTGCTAGTTGCGCCCTATTGGCCCAACCGGACCTGGTTCCCAGAACTCTCACTCCTTGCGACAGCCCCTCCCTGGCCCATTCCTCTGAGGAAGGACCTTCTTTCTCATAGACGGGGCACTCGCGTCCAGACCTCTGGAAACTCCATGTCTGGTCCCTGGACGGGACGCGGAGGTTCTAGGTGACTTACCCCCCGAGGTACTTAACACCATCACTTCGGCACGTGCACCGTCTACGAGACGTGCTTACGCCTTGAAGTGGAACCTGTTCGTCGAGTGGTGCTCTTCTCGCCGAGAAGACCCCTGAAGATGCTCGATCGGAGTCGTGCTTTCCTTCTTGCAGGAAGGGTTGGAGCGTAGGCTGTCCCCCTCCACCCTCAAAGTCCATACTGCTGCTATCTCCGCATACCACGACCACATAGATGGCAAGTCTGTTGGTCAGCACGACCTGGTCGTCAGGTTCCTTAGGGGGGCGAGACGGTTAAATCCTCCTCGTCCTCCCTCCATACCCTCTTGGGACCTTGCTCTGGTGCTAAGAGCACTTCAGATTGCTCCCTTTGAGCCCTTGCAATCAGCAGACTTAAAGATTCTGTCTATGAGGACTTTGCTGCTGGTTGCATTGGCCTCCATCAAGAGGGTAGGGGACCTGCAGTCATTTTCGGTCGACGAATCGTGCCTAGAGTTCGGGCTGGGTGACAGCCACGTGGTACTGAGACCCCGGCCTGGCTATGTGCCCAAGGTTCCTACCACTCCCTTCAGGGACCAGGTAGTGAGCCTGCAAGCGCTGCCCTCGGAGGAGGCAGACCCAGCCCTGGCTTTGCTCTGTCCAGTTCGCGCCTTGCGACTGTACATAGACAGAACTCAAAGCTTCAGGACCTCAGACCAGCTCTTTGTCTGTTACGGGCGCCAACAGAAAGGGAAGGCTGTCTCCAAGCAGAGGATGGCCCACTGGATAGTGGATGCCATCGCCCTGGCTTACCAAGCTCAGGGCGTGCCCTGCCCGCTCAGGTTGCATGCTCACTCCACGAGAAGTGTCGCATCCTCCTGGGCGCTGGCTCGTGGCGCCTCGCTGACAGACATTTGTAGAGCTGCGGGCTGGGCGACACCTAACACGTTCGCTAGATTCTATAGCCTTCGTGTCGAGCCGGTCTCCTCCCGTGTCCTCACCTCAGGTCAGAGGCACGGAGAGGCCCCGGCTTAGTGTCGGCTTGCTGCGCTACACGCGCTTCTTCTCCAGAGAGTCCCTACAAGGCAGACCCTGTTGAGTCCTCCGATCTCCCTTCGGCAGCCGACGTGGCGGAGCGTCTGGCGCCAGGCCTATACTCCGTTGCATCCTTGAGAACCGGATTTAGGCTGGGTTCCATATGTGTGACCCTACGGGGATCCCATATGGTTGGTTCCACGGTTGCTCCTAAACGAAGCCCGTGTCTTCCCTTTGGGAGAACCCACCTCTCATCGAGTTGGAGTCACCCCAGTACTTCCATATGTAGTACAGCCCTACGGGGTTAGTCCATATGTACTTCTCCACATAACTCCTTCGGGGAAGGATGTGGCTTCCGCAGCGTTCCTTTCCCAACGAAAGGGTACGCTTTCCCAGCGTTATCCAATAGTCTCACTAAGTGGGTTTTGGGGAACAGCAGTGATCGACACTCTCTGTGTTATCCCTGTCCCACCGTCCTTAGGCAAGGGGGTTCAGGTGGCTTACTACAGAGCGCTGGAAGGGGGCAGCTCCTGTGGCGCTTTGGTAGGGATTCCTATTCGTCGGTCTGTCCGGCGTATGTCGAACGTGACCGACTGAATGGGAACGTCTCGGTTACAAAGGTAACCCTCGTTCCCTGAAGGAGGGAACGGAGACGTACGTCCCGTCGCCACAGTCCCTGTACCCCGCTGATGCTGCCGCCTATCTGGTTCGGCTCCTCAGCGAAAACCTGAAGATGCAACACACCTGCTGCTCATTTATACCCGCGCTGCGAGGCGAGCAGCTGATGCATATGATTGCATGCCAATGTGCATTGGCTCGTTGTAGTTACACTCGAAGTAGATTGGCCTCTCTAGCGAGATTCCTATTCGTCGGTCTGTCCGACGTACGTCTCCGTTCCCTCCTTCAGGGAACGAGGGTTACCTTTGTAACCGAGACGTTTTTTTAAATATAAAACTTTAAGTGGACAAAATCAATTAGTGCATCTTTAGGGGGAGCTCTCGGACAGGTTTACTCTTCTCAAGCGCGAGAGCAGCGTTTGGTTTATTTAATATCTCCCATTTCAGGTAAGGTTCTTTAAAAACTGTTTATACAGCCAAAACTCATTTTATGTATATTTATAAACTTTTATGAATGTTAATTAGCAAATATTGGACATTTATGTGGATTTTTTCAGGCTGACTGACTGACCGACTGACCAAACCGTGCCTCATCATAAAGGTTTCACGAACTCCATGGACGGTGTGCACCTGAGGTTTACTTGATGGTTTTTGTGAAAGGTAAGCCTACTATTAATGTCCATAATTGTAAAACTTTAAAGTTGTCTGAATCATTTAATACACATTTAGGGCCGTTTAAAGTCTGGCAATAGGAGCTCTCCATTGCCCGAGGGGGTCATTTTGGCGGTTTGTTTTATAAAAATCTCCCGTTTAAGGTACAAAGTTCTTTTAAAACAGTTTATACAGTAAAAACTGTATGTTAATACATTTGTAAACATTTAAGAATGTAAATCATCAGATATTGAATATTTTATGTCAATTTTCTTTTGTTAACTGAGACCATTAGCTCCATGGATGGTGTAATAGGCTAAATTAAGTAACGTAAAATTTTAAAAGCAAAACACTTTCTGTGTGGATGAAAATCTGTGTAAATTGTATTTTTTACAATTTACAAATGACACTGTAGGCCTACTCCAGAAAATAGTGTTCATTATACATTCTCTTTTATGCAACAAGGATTTTGTTGAGGAACCGCTGCTTGAGTTTCTGATATATCTTCCTTTTTTTGGGGCTCCAGCAACAGGCCTTAATCTTTGGATCAAAAGCTTCAACATACACTGCTGTGGTCTTGAGCAACACCACACAGTACTCCAGAGAGGGACATACACTGCTGTGCAAGCCAAAGAGAGGTAGGGTCAATTTAAAAAGTCAAAGGGATTGTTCATCCCCCCCAAAAGAAGATATTTTGAAAACTATCCCATTGTTTTTTTGTCTATAAGAGTTAGTTATTCAAAATATCTCATTTTGTTTTCCACAGAAGAAAGAAATCCTTATGAATTTAATTTTGGGTGAACTATCACTTAGGGTACGTTCACACTTGTAGTTCGGTTCATTTGGTTTGTTTGGTCCGGACCAAAAAGAAAAAAAAAACCCAATTAGTCCTGGTCCGATTAGTGTTCAGATTGTCAATTTTATCACCGAACCAAAAGATACCGAACCTAAAGACAGGGATTCGTTCACAACCTGATTTGAGACGAAACTTACCGAACATCCAAACAATGCTGTGTGCTGAGATAAATGCGCTCGTTGTGTGTGCGTAGCCTGCATATGATGGTATTTTGGCCAGCTGGGAACCCGTGAAGAGCTTATAAAATGTGTAAAGGAGTCAAAACAGTGGCGGGAATCCCTCTGTCACACACACAAACGATCTGCTGCGTGGAGACGCGCGTCTGATGCCTGTGATGGGCAAACTCACGACTATGATGAGAAAAACCGATATGTGTGAGGATTCTGTCCTTTTTAGGGTCTCATCTTCCTGTTTTCATGTCTTTGGTCTGTGTTGCGTTCTTATATCATTTGAACCGCACCAGAGTTCATTTGGAAGTGGGCCGAGACCCATCTTTTCAGCGGTCTCAGTCCGCTTGTTTGGTGCGCACCAGCGTTCGGATGGCAGCGTTCACACATGTTCAAATGAACCGTGCTAACAGAGCAATTGCACCAGGGTGCGTTTTAATCGAACCAAACATGACAAGTGTGAACACACCCTTAAAGTTCTTTAAGGTGAAGTGTGTAATTTCTGTGCAACTGGCGACTAACAATATTGCAAAAATAATGATAGTTTCTAAATTGTTTTGCTAAATGCTGCTACTGTCAGACTCACGCCATTATTTGAACTAGAAGTTGACATGCCAAAAAGTAGTTCAGTGTTTTGAGAGCACCATGTAGCCACAGTGTTTACCCATGAATGGCTAATTTATATTTGTCTCTATATTTTTAGCTGTGATAGAAATATTTTACCATCAGAAAAATTACACCCTTCAACTTTAATGTTAGGGTTCCCACAGTTACAGAAAACTTGGATGTAGGCCTGTCGGTTTAATATTCTGGTTTTCAGGCCTGTAGAAGTAATGGAATTTTATAGTTAGTTATTAAAGTAAATATGCATGCTTCTTCACATGCTTGGCTGTAAAAATATTTAATTATATACATTATAATGATGATTTTTAAAGTCATTGTATAGAAAATGTACGTAAATTAATAAAATATCAAAACGCTTCATAGTAAATATACATGCTTCTAGGTATCATTTCAGCTGTAAAATATTTCATCATATTGGAACTAAAAAATTCTGTTAAATACTGTTATTTACATACACATGCCATTCCAAATCTAGAACTGGAAAAGTGTTGGAAAAATCATTGCAAGTGATTGGTCAGTAGGTGTGGGAACCCTATGTGAATGCTGTGTGCATGAGAGCCCCAGGCTGAAAAGTAGGTAGGTAGATGTATTGTTAATCAGTGGATTCATCATCTCTAAGAAGAAAAGGACAAAAATGTAATTTGAGTAATCCTATCAAACCACTCCATCATGAAGGTAAGTGTTTAAAGGAAAGGGTCAAAGTTGAACCTTGTTTTCAGTCTTCTCCACACTAATGACATAATGACTCCATTTTGTGACCAATTAGCACTTTGACCATATTATTCATCTGACAAAGTGTTATGCTCTAGAGTGTTATGCTCTTTAGCACCTATCACAAATGTTTCTATCTGTAATGATGTCTCCTCCTAAATTTAAGTCTGAAATTAAGTTCAGCATGGTCTCTAGTGTCTCTGTGCTTGACTTATGATGCAATGATTCTGTGAACACTTGTGACCAATCAACACAAAATGTGTAACTCTCTTGAGAGTCTGTTTGCACTTGTCACAGACATTTGTCATCCAAAGTCTCATTAAACATGCTGTTGAAGCCTAACAATCAAAGGTGTTAGGTAAACAGTCTTGAGCTGATGCAAGCAGAGCTAGCATAGAGATTGTAGCTGAGATCCTTTCCCATTGGGAGTGGGTTTCTCATTATTACACCAAAACACTTAGAACGTCAATCAAACTTTGTACAAGACAAACAAAAGTGTCACTTTAATTTATGGTTTAAACTTTAGAATATTTGGCAGAAAACAAGACTTTGTGAATGTTTCTGTGTGCCTAAACACAAGGTTTTAGCTACAACTAGTAAATAATGAGGTTTATACATGTTTTTTTCCCTTTATTTATTTAGAGGGTAACACTAGTTGTCTCTGTGTTAGATAGCCAGTTAATACACATGTTGCTGCAATCTCAGTTAATCTTAGTGTCTGCTTCTTCGGCAGGGTGTTTGTTGCATGGGAGACAAGAGTGTTGTCTATTTTTCTGAGGCAGCTAAATGTATATAAAGTTTAAAAAATGAGAGCGTGTAGTTGAACAGCCTGAGCCCCTTGCTGTTGTTTGTGTCATAACCACCTTCATCATCATTACAGATGCTTTCCCTGTACCACACTGTCGAATCATCATAAGGTATTTTTCCACCGTCGGCCAAATGGTTCTAAGAATGGTTCCGGTTCCACTGGAGATTGGTTCGGAACGGCATGGTTACAAACCGTTCTCGGCCCAGAATTCTCAGCACGGTTGTACTGAACCGTGCTGGTAAATGCGTGTAGTGACGCCGCCACTCAGGATTGGCCACTTGTCTGTTGCCTGGCTGCCAGTTTCTCTGTAGCTGGCCAAGTGCACGATTTGAGCAAAGTTAATAATAAAATTGAAAGAAATATCTAATCATTCTTCATATCACAGTCGCTACTTAAATCTCATATCATCTGTAAACTTTTGCGTTACCAAGTCAGTGACTGACATATTTGTATTACATCCCAAAGAGCTCTGTTACCAGCTCACCACAGTGGAAAATGAAACCATATCAGTACTGGCTGGGCCACATCAGCACGGAATCGAGCTGTTAAGCAGAATGTTTATGAGAACAGTTTGGCCTGACGGTGGAAAAGTGGCTATAGTCTGTCTCCGTTTTGATTGCCCAACCATGTCAGAGTAAAGGTGGTGCCAGTTCAGATGAGAGTATTAATTTGTCTGTTTTCTAATGTACAGTGATGGCTATAAGATAGAGAATAACCAGGAACAAAGACTGGTATAAAGAAAAAATATATATTTTGCTTTCTTGGTGGCACAGCAAGTAAGAGCAGCCTAATTATAAGTGATAATGCATTGTCGTGGAAGTTGTCATGTTGATTCAGTAGATTTGGTGAGTTGATTCAGTGAAGTATTCCTTAGGCTGATTCAGTGGTCTGCAAGACACTTTGGTGCATCATGCTGTATTAATGTTAATACACAATTCATGCCTACTAGAGGTGGGAGATATGACAAATCTTATTTCACAATATGAGTAATTTTTCACAATAAAATTTTTAAGAACATATAGTTAGTTTTGTTATTTTGTTTTATCTCTGTTATTAAAAATAAGAACAAAAATGCAAATAACAAACATTAGCACAAAGACAATATAAGAAAGATACAACTGAAAAACAGTGCCTTTTGTTTTTCAGGTACATTAGCTATCAAGTAAGAAATAATACAGAAATTGAATAATCAAATGTAAGAAATAAAACATTCAGGATCACATGCTGTCTAAGAGACAATTTTATGTGTGCGCTCTTTGAGTGTGTGTCAGACAACATTTAATTTACCGCATTGAGCACTTTTTTGTGGCTTTAAACCTCTTTTTTAACATCAACCATGTCCCGCACCTTTTCTCATTCATGCATGTTTCTTTCACTCTAATGTGTCAAAAAACATTAAGCAGTCTTGTGCTGTGCACACAATACAGCAAAATTAGAGATGCACCGATGTATCGGCTAACAATTGGTATCGGCCGATAAAAGCTATTATTATCACTATCGGCCATCGGCCGATTGTTTAAAAACTGCTGATGGTCAGAGCCGGTTATATCCTGTCAATCAAAAGGGTGCGGAAAGACGTGTTCAGACTGCAACTCATACATACTGTGTGTGAAGAAAATCACTCTTGTGTTGAATTTTAAAGCATTAACAGTTTAAAAATAGGGACGTTAAACTAGGCTCTTTTTGACCCTATGAATCACCCGTAGTTCAAGCCAGGGTTGCCTGGTCTGCGTTTATTTTCCTACATCAAATATTATTTGTAGCGCCTCCCATCCAATAATTGCAAAAAGATTTGTGCTATATTACTTCTGATAAGAATTAAAGTTTCAGTTTTCAAATTCTGTCCATTTTATCATGAAATTCAAACAGTAAATGCCGTTTTGACGCTCTTAAATGTGACGTGTCAGATCGCTGTAATGCCTCAGTTCAGGCGGCAGCTCGGAGCGCGAGTCTTTTCTTCCTCTTCAATAGTTATATCTCGAAAAACATGAATGAACAACAAGGTATGTTGAAATATTGTACAACTTACCAGAATGTGTCATGTCTCATGTAATCACTTTATTTGAGTTTCAACCGCGGAAAGACGTCAATAAAACAGCTTGTGAGCAATATGTCACATCATGTCACTTTTACCTCAGGAATGTTCAAGTTCCTTAGCTATCTACATATTAAAAAAAAAAAACACTAGAGAGGAGCTTATTTACTGTTAATTATATGTTTGTGCAAATTTTGCCATGAAGACAAGTGCTTATGAAAACTGCCTTATGTGATACTAAGTTTTATACATTTCAGTTTTTGAGTGTAATTATTATATCTGAAAATAAGCAGCAGCTGAATATAATACCTCTGCTGTTAATTGTAACCTCTAATATTGTAGTGTACCAAATGAGAGGGTTCCTTGTATAGTTTGCAACATTATTTGGGAGAGATTTTTTTTTTCCTGAAGAAAAACCAAACTATCCTTATCGGTATCAGCCGATATCATTCTGAATAATCGGCTATCGGTATCGGAAGAGAAATATAGTATCGGTGCATCTCTAAGCAAAATCTTTACTGATAGACACTTTATATCATCATACTGCCCAACCCAAATACCCACCAACATAAAATGAATTTGAGAACTTATATTTTTCATATTTCTGACATGGCATGAACAAACAGAAGGGATGGACTGGTTAGTGAAATGCAATTAGGACCAGACTATTACAAGTTAGTTCATGCTAGGATACTCTTGATTTCTACAGGAAAAAGCTTTCTCTTTTTTTCTCACAGACAAGAAAATCAGACCTAAAGTGTGCATTTCATGGCATTTTTAAATTTGCTTAAAGTTTACATGGCAGTATGATTGGAGTGCACAGTGCACAGTAATAATATGACTGTAATTTTGTCCTTTTTGTGCAAACTGTACATGTTTATTTACATTGAAGATTCATTTTATTAGAATTTATTGTGTATTAACATGCATAAATATTTGAGTGGAATGGAAAGATTTGTTCTGATAGTAGTTTACGTCAAACCTACAGCAAGTGTGTCAGTACAGATACTTTAATGCGTACAATGTAACTGTAAAAGAAGCTCTGAGATATTCTCTTTTAATGAAAAGTTTATTAGATTAATTAAATTTATAAATCAGATTAATCCCATCAATGAATATTTAACTAGTAGGTGGGTCGAAAGGTGAATAATCAAACGCCATGTTGAATGGGTGGTCTCTGCGCTTTCTGTAAGTATATAACAGAGGCATGTCAGTGATGAGCTCCAGGAGGCCAAACTGACAAGCATCCTCATATGGATTTGGAATAGTTCTCTGATGAAGCATAGAGTCTACTCAAAATTGAGCTATCGACAATATGTCTAACTGGGGTGCGACAAACACGGAAAATGAAACTATCCAATACTGCTTTCCGAACAACAATTTGTCTTGCACCAGAAATGTAAAACCTGGAGCCGAGTACATTATTGTGTACATATTCATTTCTACAATATCAGTGTTCACTGTGTTTCTGAACTTGCTGGTGATCATCTCCATCGCTCACTTCAAACAGCTCCACACTCCAACCAATGTGCTGATCTTTTCTCTGGCAGTGGCTGATCTGACTGTGGGACTGATTCTTATGCCAGTACAGGGCATCAAATTGATTGAGCCATGCTGGTACTTCGGAGAAATATTTTGCTCGATATTTCCTTTTATTTTCTATGTGGTTGTTACAGCATCTCTTGGTAATTTGATTATTATATCTGTGGATCGTTACATTGCTGTCAATGACCCTTTGCGATATCCATCAAGGATAAATATTAACAGAGCAGTTTTTTCTATTGTTGTAAACTGGGTATTTTCCTGCATATATTCTTTTTTTCTTTTGTATGAGTCTTTACTCTATCCAGAGAAAAATTATACATGTATTGGAGAATGTGTACTTTTTATTAAGTTGGGATATATCATAACAGATGTCTTAGTTACTTTAGTGACACCTTGTTGTTTAATAATTTCTTTATATCTCAAAATCTGCTTTGTAGCAAAACATCAAGCTAAGCATATCAACTCACTCACAGACAAAAAGGCCAAGTCAGAAAAAAAGGCTGCAAGAACCTTAGGTGTTGTTGTAATGGTTTATCTTCTATGTTGGATACCATATTATTTAGCTGCTCTTACTCTTGGGCAAGAAACAGGTGACTCCTTTGTCATTAATTTAATGTATTGGATTTTATGCATGAATTCATGCATGAATCCACTTATTTATGCAATGTTTTATAGATGGTTTCGATTATCAGCAAAATACATTTTGACTCTGAAAATATTCGAACCTTCATCAGAATACTTCAACCTATTCCTGGAAGAGAAATGATCTCAAGCTGTTGCATGACTGTAAAGCCTGTAAAGCACACATAAAGGGTATTTATGGGTCATTTATCTCCTTAAGATCATCTGTTTCCAAATAAGTAGTATCATCTTCATTGTGAAAGAAAAGATTATATCAATCTTTGTGTAGCTTGTATGGTTTTGAAATGACACTATCATTCTCCATTTTTTGTCTTAAAGTCCTTCAAATGACCAAGATCATCTAAAGAACTTCTTTCTAAGAATATACAAACTGCAAAGTGGAAAACTGATGTAAGCACAAATCTTGTTTAGACATGAAGAATATTGCTGCTAGTGTTAATCACAATGTAAATGTGTAGTGTCTAAATGAACTTTTTAAAGTTAGTTTTGGTCTGTTTTATTCTGCAAAGGCCAAAGAACTGTAAATTAATTTTTGTTATTATAAGTGAAGGTCTCCTTTAATTTAAACTGACCTAAAGTATATACAGGCCATGGGAACTGATGAGGTTATTGTTATAGGTCAAATTATTGAACGATACAAACAGTTGCTTTTATAGTTAATTAATTTATTTATAAAGCATTTATAATTTATAAAGCATATACAGTTGTATTTTTTTCGAAAATGACCGATCGTTTCGCTAGATAAGACCCTTATTCCTCGTCTGGTATCGTTCAACCTTCAACCGTCTGGAGGCCATTGAAGTCCACTATAAGGAGAATAATCCTGGAATGTTTTCATCAAAAACCTTAATTTATTTTCGACTGAAGAAAGAAAGACATGAACATCTTGGATGGCATGGGGGTGAGTAAATTATCAGGAAATTTTCATTCAGAAGTGAACTAATCCTTTAAGAAGAGTTGTGCACTTTTAAGCAGTTTTTATTTGAATATATCTCTTTACATAAATATTTTTTTCTTCTTAAAAACTATAATTTCGTCATCCGGGCTTTCCAAC
This sequence comes from Mylopharyngodon piceus, assembly GCA_039654765.1. Classification (NCBI taxonomy): domain Eukaryota; kingdom Metazoa; phylum Chordata; class Actinopteri; order Cypriniformes; family Xenocyprididae; genus Mylopharyngodon; species Mylopharyngodon piceus. Next base: position 6,407,214 of record CM077438.1, read on the forward strand.
AGGTTGCACGTGAGGGGAAAAAAAGTAGCGTCCTTCCACTTAAAGAGTTGATACAATGTCGTTGGTATTGGTTGCTAAAAAGGGTACTACTTCGCCTATATGGCAGTTTTTTGGATTTAGACCTGATGAGAGTGGGCATATTAAATATTTTAAGTTAAATGTACAGTGTTAGACATGTAAAAAAGACAAGATTCTAACAATGTCAAGATCAAATGCCTGACATGGTATTTTCACAGACTAACACACGTCACGTCTCTGGCATAGGCTACAGTATTTAAAATAGCATATATGCATTAGTTATATTCTCAATTTAATTTACAGAGCAATTCCTGCAAAGATTTTAGGTTAACTATAGTCTATAGAAGAGACTAGGATTAGTGTGTGTATTTTTTTACAGTCTATGGTGTCGACTCGCAAGACTCGCACCGGAGCGGGGCGGGGGGCGTGGCATCACGATGGTGTCTCTCCATCGTGATGTCGGTCAGCCATCATGATGGACGATGATATCGTCCATCGGCACAACCCTAGTATTATTAGATCTGCAGACACTTGGGAAAGTATACATGTAATCTCTGGACACATTTGTAAATCTCTTGCCTGAAAAAAAGTAGGCCTGTTGTGATAATTACTATATCGACTTGTCGCACGATATATGCACATGACCTCAATGATTTTTAGTGACGTGATATATTGCCTTATATGTTTACATAAAAAATGAATGTCACCAACATTTTAGTCAATCGTACTGCCTCTGTCATCTTGTCTACTCTCTGTGTCAGAGGTGAAAGCAAGGCTGAGGAAGCTCCTCCCCACACAAAGAGTGGACACGGACAGGTGAAGAAAAGGCATTTTTCGAGGCATTATAGTGTTTTCCTGAGGACTACAGCCACAATCCACTGTTCCAGTGCAAATATAAACGTTACAGTATGGAATAGCTCACCAGTAGCTTTGAAGCAGTTCACAGTTTTTGCATTCCACTGCTCTGTTTTTCCATCGTTTTTCTATGTAAACGTGCGCTAGATGGACGTCTTTAAAGGGTTAGTTCACCCAAAAATGAAAATAATGTAATTTATTACTCACCCTCATGTCGTTCTACACCCGTAAGACCTTCGTTCATCTTCGGAACACAAATTAAGATATTTTTGATTAAATCCGATGGCTCAGCGAGGCCTGCATAGACAGCAATGGTACTTCCTCTCTCAAGATCAAGATACACTTAATAATTTTCACTTGCCGTTGTGCAACATAGAATATCCTCAAATATAAGGTTATCATTGTGATACAAGGAGACGCAAAGGACAAGATCAGGTCACTGGCTCTCCAGGCAAAACTCATGTAAGGGCACTCTCCATAGCATACGTCTGTTGTGTGAAAAGTGTCAAAATATTTATTATTTATTACAATGACAGTGTTGTAAGCTAAGGAACAAAACCAACAGAGAAAGATGATAATTAAAGTTTTAGTTGTGGTTATTTTCTATGGGTACAGTAAAGGGTGACACACAGCCACATAACGATCAACAGAAATAAAAACTAAATTACTGAAAGATGCTGATAGGAGCAATCCAAGGGTATTTATAAACACTCCACACAATATGTTTCCAAAGTACCAGCACATCTCAGTTAGTTTGATGGCCTCTTTGGGTATCACAATAAGTCCAATAAGCAGGTCGGCCACAGCCAGAGAGAGAATGAGCAGGTTGGTTGGAGTGTGAAGCTTCTTGAAGTGAGAGATGGAGATGATCACCAGCAGATTCAGAAACACAGTACAAGCTGACAACAATGAAAAAAACACATACATGATATTGTATTCATGTCTGGAGCATTTTCCTTGATACATGATGAGTTCATGGCTGGAAAGCAGTATTGAGTCTCATAGGCCATGAGTGGTTTCTTCCTATTAGGAGTTTGTTCTGCCCTCTTTACTGTCCTTCCATTTATAGTGTTGGGATCAGACTGAATAACCCATCTACCACCCACTCTGAAATTCTATAATGGCATAGTAGTTTTTTTGTTGTTGTTTGTTTTACCATAAAAAAAAAGAAAGAAAAAAAAAAAGAAAGAAGATGGCGCAATGGTACTGTTAACTCAGACTACTCACTTCCATTGAATTAAAGCATATAGAAATAGATAGAATAAATTGTTCCACAAATGACTGTGAAGCTTTATCAAAATTAGATGCGAAGACCTGGAACTGTAAAGGCCCTATTTTGGTTTTACTGGCATCTAGTAATCTCTTTTAAATGGGATACTCTGTCCATTTATTAAGAAACCCACTTGGCCTGAGAAGATTTTAATGCAGAATTAATGCAAAATGATATAGTATATGTAGGTGTTTCTTGTGAAGATTAGAATTTTTATGAAGAATGAAATTTTAAATGAAGGCTTTATGTGATGTCGAGTAATGTGCAAGTAACAAATTGACACCTACTAAATTTCAATTTTATTCCTTATTTAATGATTTGAACCTAATTAGAGATGCACATGTACATGGATGTTATAATTAGTTGATATAATATGAATAGCATCATGTATATGATCAGGATAATTAAGATTCCTGACAATTTGATAAAACATTAACATGTTTGTTTTGTTACATTTGCAAAAAGTTACATTTATTTATTTGGTACGTAGATTAATTATGGATTATTTAGCCTATTAAAATAATCTAAAATAAGTTCTAAATGACAATATATGGTGTGCTTTATAAGGAATTGCTTCACCAGTTTGAAGCACAAATTGTGTTAAAAATATCATGAATGACGATTTGTAAAAATATTAAGCCGAGAGGATGCTTGCTGAAATATTCTAAGAGTTAAGATGTGTTTAACAGATTTTCTAAACCAGGGGTAAAATAAAGCATAGATAAGAGGGTTCAGACATGAGTTAATGTATAAGACCCATATTAGACCATACAGTACAGTGGGTGGGATTGCTGTGTTTTCAGTTAGAGTCAAGATATAGTATGGAATCCAGCAAAGCAGATGAATTGCCACAATGATTCCTAATGTCAGAGCAGCTTTGCTCTCAGATTTCCTCCTCATTGAACCTTCCATTACACATTTACCACCCTTCATCAGAGAGTTTATAACTTTAACTTGTTTTTGTGCAACATAAAATATCCTCAAATGTAAAGTTATTATCAGGGTACAAGGAAACAGGAAGGAAAATATTAAATCAATTACTCTCCATTCAAATGTAAGCATAACATTACATTCACCATAACACGCATCTGTTCTGTGTGAGATACTTACTACAATTGCAATATTATAAGTTGAAGAAAAAAGCCAGCAAAAACAGACAATAATTATCATTCTAGTCATGGTTATTTTCTGTGGGTACAGTAAAGGGTGACAGATAGCCACATATCGATCAACAGCAATTAAAACTAAATTACTGAGAGATGCTGATAAAAGTAGTCCCATGATTAACATAAATAGTTTACAGAAAGTTTCTCCGAAGTACCAACACGTCTCAATCAACTTGATGGCCTCTATGGGTATCACAATAAGTCCAATAAGCAGGTCAGCCACAGCCAGAGAGAGAATGATCAGGTTGGTTGGAGTGTGAAGCTTCTTGTAGTGAGAGATGGAGATGATCACCAGCAGGTTCAGAAACACAGTCCATGCTGACAGAAGTGAAAAACACATGTACATGAAATAGTAATCATAACTGGAACGTTTTCCCTTGAAACATGATGAGTTGATGGCAGGAAAGCAGTATTGAGTCTCATGATCCTCTGTCTCATAGGCCATGAGTGAGTCTCCTCCTGTTAGGAGTTTGTTCTGCTCTCCTTACTGTCCTTTCATTTATACAGTGTTTGACAGACTGGCCAACCCATCTACCACCCAATCTGATGCTGCAACTTTTTTTTTTTTTAAACATGCACTTAATCAATCAATCAATCAATCAATCAATCCTTCCTTCCTCCCTTCCTTCCTTCCTTCCTTTCTTCCTTCCTTCCTTCCTTCCTTCCTTCCTTCCTTCCTTCCTTCCTTCCTCATAGCTCCTCGGGAAGCTTCCTCACTCCTCGTTCCTCGGCTCCTCGCAGTGCAATTAGAGAATTGAGATGTCCTTCAAGATGGCTGAGTTCGATCGGTGTCTGGGTCACAGGCTGGAGGATGTAGTAGTGAGAAGCACCCATCGTCATCTTCTAGTCATGTGATCCTGCCATGTGCTCCCCTTGTCATGTGTCCTATGTTGTTATTGGCTTCATATCTTATCGAGATACTCCAACCAAAAATTAAAATTCTGTCATCATTTACTCCTCATTTGGTTCCAAACCAGTATGCATTTCTTTCTTTTGCAGAACACAAAATATGTTGAACAACATTAGGAACCAAACAACTTTGGAGACCATTGACTTCCTTTGTATGGACAAAAACACACTTCTCAATATATATTATTTTATGTTCCACAGATGAAAGAAAGTCATTCAGTTTTGGAATGACATGAGGCTGAGTAAATGTGTGTTCACACTTGTAGTCTGGTTCTCTTGGTTCTTTTGGTCCGGACCAAAAATGAAAATGCAGGTCTCGACAATAAGGACTGCCCGATGGATCATAGACTGCAGTACTGCATCATAGGGGGATGCAATATATATCGTCTACGATAATATCGTAATTGTTGTTTTAACGATCTGACATTATCGAGTAAGTTTACAAAAGCGAAACAAAAACACACACATATCATAACACTCATAACAGCCTAATAGCTACAAAAAAAGTCAGTGGGAGCAAAATGAAGTACCAAATATGCTAGAAACACGTTAAATCATGCAACAATTGGTTAAGTGTTAATGTATATGCGATTAACGCCATGAAACAGGAAGTTGTTGTAACTCAGGCATACATGACAATATTTAGTTATAGTAATGGCGCCACCCACTGGCAACAGGAAGTGATGTGTTTACCACTGTGATGCACTACTAGCAACATACTAAAATATTCAATTGAGTACTAAACATGCTACAAACATTCTAAAACATGCTAGCAACACTTAGCTGAGTGCTAAAGCATGCTATTATCGTCATGAAACAGGAAGTTGTTGTAACTCAAGCATACAATGTCCAATCTGCCTCAAAATTCATGTTTGATAAGTGCCCTGGCCTCAAGACAACTACACGGCAAAATTTAGTTATAGTCATATCACCACCATATGGTAGCAGGAAGTGTGGCAAATACAAATGACTGATGAAGTCATCCTATATTTATATACTTAAATGCATATTGCCCACCGTGCTCTGTTTTCCTAAAGCCACCGGGTGGTGGTGGCATGGGTGCAAGGGCCCTTTCATCGCTGCTTGCAGCTTTAATTTAATTTGTATCTTTGTTTTATTATATAAGTCATATAATATTATATAAGTCACTGGTCATCGGCAGGTGTGGCAAAAAGTTAGTTTTAGGACCAGTGCGTACATATGATGGAATTTTATCAGCTGAGAACTTGTGAAGAGCTTATAAAATATGTAAAGGAATCACACAAAAACTGAGATCTGAGATTTTAATCAAACCAAACCTGCCACAATTGGCTTTTTTTTTTTCTTTTACTATGCTTGAATTTGTTTATGAACAGCCAAAACTGTTCATAATGTGGACATGTTGCAATGTTTTTTTTGATATGAGATGAGTAGTGATGTTTGTAAATGCCTTAATGTTGGGCTTGGCATTAATTGATTGTGAACCACTAGATATATAAGGCCAGAGATGCCACATGATTCCCGTTGTTCTTCCTGGGACTAAAGTAAGAGCCTTTCAGTTAGTAGATCAAAGCCTTAAACATTAGGCAGTGACCCCTCATAATTAGATGATATGAACATCTGATTAAATCAATTACAGTACACTCTGAAGACCAATTATGGTTATGGCATGTTATTTATAAACTGTGCCCCTGAGGGTGCTGTTAAAATCTCTGCTGATTACAGAGATGATCCTTAACTGAACCATTCATTAAAAGTGTGAAAAACATGGGCAAACACACATAATAGACTGATGCAACAGCTTCTCTTTGTTGATGAGTCATGGGTCAGTGACCTGACCTACCACTTTAGATTAACTGAATTTAATGCATCCATGCAAATAAATGTCAAATGAAGTTAAACAACCAAAATAACAAAATGTGAAATCTGTGAGATACAAAAAAAAAAAAAAAAAAAGAATGTCTCCATAAATTAATTTTAGCATTTATTATTTTTCTGTCATGAAAATGTTTCCACCATTTTGAATTTTCAGAAAAACCTACTTTTTCAAACTCCTTCTAGATGGTTCGTCTGATTTTTCACAAAAATTTAATCATATCTTCAGACCATGCTTGCAAAAAGTTTTTTGATAAACCCAATTGTTCTCGAGTAATATGTGGCCGAATTTGACGAAGAGCATGTCAAATTGGATCGAGTCTTGATACATGTCATCATGCATGACCAGAGGCTACAAGCAGCGTTTTGGCACAGCGAAAGAAAAATATTTTTTGCTAATAACTTCTGAATGGTTTGCTTAAAAATCATAAAACTGGTCTCTTTTGATTCAGTGGGTGTCGGCCATTGTTGGTGTCGGCCATTTTTAATTTTATCATAAAATGCTGTATTTTATGAATGCATTAACATATCATTACGAAACTCTGTACCATTCCCTGAAGGTATTCAAAAAGTTTTGGAACAGCGCCACCTTCTGGTCAAAAATTATGAAATTTCCAAAAATGCAAATAGCTTTTAAATAATTTTGCCTATTTTAATGAAACTGGCCTTTATAGATTCTTTGAGTTATACCAAGAACAATGATACCAGTTATACCATATTCGGTCGAACTTGCTGTCCACCATGTTGAATTTTTTTGAAAACCCACTTTTCTGAGCTCCTTCTAGACCTTTGGTCCGATTTTCACCAAAATCAGCTCAGATCATCTTCAGCCCATGTCGGCAAAAAGTTGTCAAAAGCTTTTTGATTGACCAAACCATTCTCAAACAATGCATCAACAAATTTGATGGCATGGGGCCAAGCTGATTCTGAAGCTGTAACTTTGCGGTGCTTTGGCATATTGACAGCAAACTTTGTACGAGTCATTGTCTTCTCACACTGACCACAACATCAATTTGGTAACAGATTGACCTATTGGTCAAAAGTAATAAGCAAGTTAATTATATTACAGTGACTGTATTTGTGATTTTTCAGTCATTTTGACTAAAATAATCTAAAAACGTCTGTAATTACTTACTGTTACAGTTTTTCTGAAACTCCCAGCCATGCTTGCATGTCTCATTGTTCCTTTTTGTGCTTGGCCCTGATAATTGCTGATTGCAGCTATATTTGTTATTATAATTACTAAATAAAAATATTATACAAAATAAGAAATATTACTATTGTAATATTACTATTGTAATAACACTATAACATCACTCCCCCTTATGTTGTTTCAAACTTGACTTTTGTAATACACCCAAAAATGAAAATAATGTCATTTATTACTCACCCTCATGTCGTTCTACAGCCGTAAGACCTTTGTTCATCTTCCGAATACAAATTAAGATATTGTTGATGAAATCCGATGGCTCAGTGAGGCCTCTATTGAGAGCAAAGCCATTCAAACTCTCAAGGTCCATAAAGGTACTAAAAACATATTTGAAACAGTTGATGTGAGTTCAGTGGTTCTATCTTAATATTATAAAGTGACAAGAATACTTTTTGTGTGCCAAAAAACAAAATGAAGACTTTTTAACAATATCTATATGGGCCGACGGCTAAACTGCTGAAATCACGTGACTTTGGCGCTCCGATTCACTGATTCGATTCGTAAAGCTCTGAAGCGAAGTGAATCGGAGCACCAAAGTCACATGATTTCAGCAGTTCAGCCGTTTGAGAGGAGATCCGAATCACTAATTCGAAACAAAAGATTCATAAAGCTCAGAAGCTTCATGAAGCAGTGTTTTGAAATCGGCTCATAGAGATATTGTTAAAGTCTTTATTTTGTTTTTTGTTTCGAAATACTGTTTTAAATGTGTTTTTAGTAGCTCTATGGACCTTGAGAGTTTGAATGGCTTTGCTCTCAATAGAGGCCTCACTGAGCCATCGTATTTCATCAACAATATCTTAATTTGTGTTCCGAAGATGAACGAAGGTCTTACGGATGTAGAACGACATGAGGGTGAGTAATAAATGACATTATTTTCATTTTTTTGGGTGAACTAACCCTTTGAAGTTTTTCTACAGATGTCCAAATGATCATAGTTACTAAGCTAACATTTCATAGATTGGAGAAGTACATATATATTTTCTAACATAGTTCTGAAATTAGTTCTGAATGTAGTTCTCAACAAATAAATATATCATTCACTAATTAATGAATCATATAACTTTTGTGCTATCAAAATCACTCAAAGCAGATCTTAATATTGATCCACAGGGTTAGGGCTAGAGTTAGGGTTTTCTCTTATGATTTCTTGTATAACATCATAGGAGTGTGATTAATGAACTGGCACAACTTCTATTCTTATGATTTTTTTTTTTTTTTTTTTTTAATTTATTACATGTATAGTAATAATTATAGGATTGAGTAGTGTTTGAATGTCTTTGCATTAAAAAAAAAAAAGCATGTCTGTTTAGCCCACAATTTCTCATGGGTTTATTAACCAATAATCATAGAATTTCTGCCATTGATAATATTTTGTAATGAACCCCATAGACCCATTGAGGAGAAATGAATGTCAGTAAATCCTATTTATTATTATGGTCAAGTCAAAAAGATATTATGCTGGCTTGAATATTTTAAGAGTTAAAATGTGTTTAACTGACATTTTAAACCAGGGGTAAAAGAAAGCATAGATAAGAGGATTCAGACCTGAGTTAATATACAAAATCCATAATAGAATATAGGCTGTGGTAGAAGCCATTCCTGTGTTTTCTGTTAGGGACAAAATAAAGAAAGGAATCCAACAAAATAGATAAACTGTGACAATGATTCCTAATGTGAGAGCAGCTTTTCTTTCAGATTTCCTCCTCACTGAACCTTCAGTTACATGTTTTCCAGTCTTCACCAGAGAGTTTATAACTTTCACTTGCTGATGTGCAACATAAAATATTCTCAAATATAAAGTTATGATCAGGGTACAAGGAAATAAGAAAGACAAGAAGAGATCAGAGACTGACCAGTCAAAAGTAATCATAATTGTACATTCTCCATAACATGCATACTTTCTGTGTGAGACACTCATAACTATTGCAGTGTTATACACTAAAGAGCAAACCCAGAAAATACAGACAATAATTAAAGTTTTAGTTGTGGTTATTTTCTGTGGGTACAGAAAAGGGTGACACACAGCCACATAACGATCAACAGCTATTAAAACTAAATTACTGAGAGATGCTGAGAAGAGAAGTCCCATTATTATTAAAAACAGTCTGCAGAAAGTGTCTCCAAAGTACCAGCATGTTTCAATCAGCCTAGTGGCCTCTAAGGGCATCACAATAAGTCCAATAAGCAGGTCGGCCACAGCCAGAGAGAGAATAATCAGGTTGGTTGGAGTGTGAAGCTTCTTGAAGTGAGAGATGGAGATGATCACCAGCAGGTTCAGAAACACAGTCCATGCTGACAGCAATGAAAAAAACACATACATGATATTGTATTCATGTCTGGAGCGTTTTCCCTTGATACATGATGAGTTGATGGCAGGAAAGCAGTATTGAGCCTCATGATCCTCTGTCTCATAGGCCATGATTGAGTCTCTTCCTGTTAGGAGTTTGTTCTGCTCTCCTTACTGTCCTTTCATTTATACAGTGACTGATCAGACTGGCCAACCCATCTACCGCCCACTATGATGATATCTAATGATATCATTTTACATGTACATCTTTTTATAAAAGTGTACATACACTGTATACACACACACACACACATATATATATATATACATACAAACATATATATACTGTGTGTGTATATATATATATATATTTTTTTTTTTTTTTTCGTTACGTAAAAATAAATTAGAATTTTACATTTACAAATACATTTAAACCAAACTTGACTATTATCAAAAGTGCAATTTGTTTTAAATTGTTCATATGAACACATTTTTTATCACAAAAATATCCTTCACATTTAGTCAGTATTCTGTCATGTCATACTAATTCATTTGAGTATGAATATATGTCAGAGCATTTCAGGCAAAATGTTATCAAGTGAATTTGTTACTATTTCATCAGATACAACTGGACTACAAGGTTAGAGATGCATTATGTGAATGCTTGGCTAAAGAGATGTGTCTTTAATCTAGATTTACTCAGAGAGTTGGAGTTATATGATCTTATTTTCTTGACCTGTGGTTGGTTTGATGTAGTTTTGTATGCTCTTCATGTTCTATAGCAGTAAAGGACTGCTATTTTTCTTAGAATACAAGGTTAAATGTGTCAAAATCAACAAAAACAAAAGCCACAGTTATGTAGGGTGATCAGAGATTTCTTTTAATTTTATTATTAAATTGTTTTTACGTTGCTCATATAGCATGCTTAGCCAGCTAAAGATAAATTGGTAGCCAGGCAACAGACAAGTGAACAATCCTGAGTTGCGACGTCACTTCACGCATTCTACCTGCACGGTTAGCCAACCATGCTGAGAATTGTAATCGTGCCGTGCCGTGCCGTACCAGGCTCAAGTGGAAATACAACTGGAGCTGTTCCTTAACGTTCTTACCATTTGACCCAACGGTGGAAAAGCGGCTAAGTATTCGTCATTTATTAATTTTTTTTGATGGGGCTAGTGAATTTTGGCAGGGCAAGTAATCTGAACCTTACCATAAAGCCCTGCAAAAGTTTATTTACTGTCATTTGTGCTGTGCATTGAGGTATGTGAATAATTGTGTTAAAAATAACTACAATTAGCGAATAATCAGAATGAAAATTCCATGTAAATGGGTGACAAGGTTTGCTTGGGTCATGTAAACATCGTACTGCGATTAAGTCCTTACTCTGATTATTGGAAATAATCACATTATTGGTGCACATGTAAACGTAGTCACTGAATGCTATTAATATTTAAATAGTAGGTGGGTTTAATGTAGTATAAACAAACCTCACATTTCATTGGATGTCCCTTTTTTCTGTACATATAAATTGAGTCAAGTCAGTGAAGGAAGACTGTAAGTCAAACTGACAGCTTGAACATTGTACCACAGCTTCAAAGTGGTCTGTTGATGAAAAACGGGCATGCTACATATTAGGATGTATTCAAGTTTGAAAATGTTTGACTCGAGAATTATGGAGCACAACAGGCAAAGAATCCAGTATTGCTTTCCAGACAACAATTCATCATGTGTCAAAGATATCAAACCTGAAGTGGAGTATGTTATTTTGTATATTTTCATTTCTTTATTATCAGTGTTCACTGTGTTTCTGAACCTGCTGGTGATCATCTCCATCTCTCACTTCAAGCAGCTCCACACTCCAACCAACCTGCTCATTCTCTCTCTAGCTGTGGCCGACCTGATTGTGGGACTGATTGTTATACCAATAATGGGCATCAGATTCATAGAATCATGCTGGTACTTTGGAGAGACATTTTGTTCTTTATTTTTATTTATTGTTTTTGTGGTTGTTTCAGCATCTCTTGGTAATTTAGTCTTCATATCTATAGATCGTTACATTGCTGTGAGTGACCCTTTGAGATACACAGTCAGGGTCACAACTGATAAAGTTGTTTTTTGCATTATTACAAACTGGATGTGTTCAAGCATATATTCTGTCATTATTTTATATAATACTATGTTTCACCCAGAGACACACGGCAGGTGTTACGGAGAATGTATAGTTTCTTTTAAATTTGAACATGTTGTCACAGACCTCATAGTCACTTTTGTCGCACCTTCTTCTGTGATCATGTCTATATATGTGAAAATCTTCTGTGTTGCAAAGCATCAGGCCAAGGTTGTAAATTCTGTCACAGGTGTCAGCAGGTCACAAAGAAAGGCAGCAAAAACTTTGGGTATTGTTGTAATGGTTTACTTTATGTGTTGGATACCATACTATATTGTCATCCTTATTGAAGGAAATGAGTCAACAGAATCAATTGAATTTAATGTAACATGCTGGATTGTGTACATGAATTCCTGTATGAATCCACTTATCTATGCTCTGTTTTATAAATGGTTTAGAATATCAGCTAAACACATTGTGACTTTAAATATATTCAAACCATCATCAGAATATTTCAGTATTTTCCAGGAGGATAAATGATCAATTTATATAACATATATACATATACGTGTGTGTGTGTGTGTGTGTGTGTGTGTATATGTGTATATATATATATATATATATATATATATATATATATACATACACACACACACACACACAATATTATTTATAACTTTATTTATAACTTTGTATTCTATGCTGTTTATATACTTTTAGAATTTAAATACTTTTAGAAGTAGTATAACATGTCACACTGCTTGAAATTTCATGCCAATTACCCACGTAACTTTTTTATAAATGTTTATTCAAAATCAATAAACTTCAACAAAATCAATATAAACAAACAGTGGGGCAACCTGTGCAAAATTGGAAAAACATCTGTGAAAATAAATGAAAAAAAAAAAAAGTTCACATTAAATGAAATAATTTAAATAGGGACTATAGAAACATAGCACTTAAAATATATATTAAGAATAATAAATATAAATTTAAGTAATAACTGTATATGCAGACCTGTTAGAGAGCAGAAAGGTTTGTTTGACACAAAGACTTGCACATTCTTTGTGTCTCCACATTGGCAGTGTCTGATATTTTTTCCTCGTCTTATTCTTGAGAAAACTAGACACGTTTTGTGCTATGAGTGCTATTTCTGTTGTGGAAAAAAAGCTGTTTAACACTGAACAGACTGAAAGACGCAAATAGACCCAAAGTAAGCTTTTTCATGATTTTTATTCCAGCATTTCTGTCAGACTATAGCTCAGTTTCCACTGCAGGAACTTTCCCCAGGAACTAGGGACTTTGGGGTGGTACTCGGTGTGTTTCGACCGCAGGAATCAGGGTCTTAATAAAGTTCCGGGTACAAATTCCCCCCCTCAAAAAGTCCCTGCTCATGAGGTAGTACTTTTTCAAAGTTCAGGTACTTTTGTGGGTGGGACTTGGGCACTGAACATGCTGATTGGTTGAGTTCACGCTGCATTTTGATTGGCTGACTCCACGCAGCATTTTATTTCAACCACCATTTTTAATAGTCTGTTTACGTTCAGTGCGTCTAGGTTCTACATCAGAACAGCGACTCATTATTGGCCAACACTGTACACGTGAGCACCACGACGCATACGCGTGATGTTGACACAGGAGCTGGCCAATAATGAGTCTGCGTTCTGATGTATAACCCAGAAGCGCTGAACGTAAACAGCATAGGAGACTGACAGGGAAGTGACAAATTTGTTGAATAAAGTTGTTATTTTTGTTTTGTTTTTGCACACAAAAAGTATTCTTGTCGCTTTATAAAATTAAGGTTAAACCACTGTAGTCACATGGACTATTTTAACAATGTCTTTACTACCATTCTGAGCCTTGCCAGTGGTAGTTAAATTGCTGTCTATGGAGGAGTCAGAGAGCTCTTGGATTTCATCAAAAATATCTTAATTTATGTTCTGAAGATGAACGAAGGTCTTACAGGTTTGGAACGACATGAGGGTAATTGATGACAGAATTTTCATTTTTGGGTGAACTAACCCTTTAAAGCCTTACACATTCACTACTTGCACATTCACAATATTATACACCATCAAATAACTCATCGCATGCTTTGAATATTTAAATAGTAGGTGGGTTTAATGCAGTATATTCAAACCTCACATTTAATTGGATGTCCCTGTTTTCTGTACATTTATATAAAAGTTGAGTCAGTAAAGGAAGGCAGAAAGTCGAACTGACAGCTTGAACATTGTACAACAGCTTCAAAGTGGTCTTTTGATGAAGAACGGGGTGCACATATGAGGATATAATCAGTTGTGAAAATGTTTGACATGAGGATCGTGGAGGACAACAGTCAAGAAATCCAGTATTGCTTTCCAGACAACAATTTATCATGTTTCAGAGATATCAAACCTGAAGTGGAATACATTGTTTTGTATGTTTTCATTTCTTTATTATCAGTGTTCACTGTGTTTCTGAACCTGCTGGTGATCATCTCCATCTCTCACTTCAAGCAGCTCCACACTCCAGCCAACCTGCTCATTCTCTCTCTAGCTGTGGCCGACCTGATTGTGGGACTGATTGTTATACCAATAATGGGCATCAGATTCATAGAATCATGCTGGTACTTTGGAGAGACATTCTGTTCTCTATTTTTATTTATTATTTTTATGGTTGTTACGGCATCTCTTGGTAATTTATTTTTTATATCTATAGATCGTTACATTGCTGTGAGTGACCCTTTGAGATACACAGTAAGGGTCACAACTGATAAAGTTGTTTTTTGCATTATTATAAACTGGATGTGTTGTGGCATATATTCTGTCGTTATCTTGTACAATACTATGTTTTATCCAGAGACACACGGCAGGTGTTACGGAGAATGTACAGTTTCTTTTAAGTTTGAACATTTTGTCACAGATCTCATTGTCACTTTTGTTGCCCCTTCTTCAGTAATCATGTCTATATATGTGAAAATCTTCTGTGTTGCAAAGCATCAGGCCAAGGTTGTAAATTCTGTCACAGGTGTCAGCAGGTCACAAAGAAAGGCAGGAAAAACTTTAGGTATTGTTGTAATAGTTTTCTTTATGTGTTGGATACCATACTATATTGTCTTCCTTATTGAAGGAAATGAGTCAACAGAATCAGTTGAATTTAATGTAACATGCTGGATTTTGTACATGAATTCCTGTATGAATCCACTTATCTATGCACTGTTTTATAAATGGTTTAGAATATCAGCTAAACACATTCTGACTCTAAAAATCTTGAATCCATCATCAGAGTACTTAAGTCTTTTCCCAGAGAATAAATGATCCATTTATAAGTTTTGCTTGGAGAGTCACTGATCTGATATATCTTCAATTATGTTTCCTTGTACATTGATTATTACTTTGTATTTGATGATATTATATATGTTGTACATTAGCAAGTGAAAGTTATAAACTCTGAAGGGTCGTAAATGGGTAATAGAAGGTTCATTGAGGAGGAAATGTGAGAGGAAATCTGCTCAAAGATGTAAGACACAACAGAAACCTTTTCAGTAGCTATTAGTGCTGTCAATTGATAAAAAATAACTAATTAATTGCACATTTTTCAGTTAATAATCATGATACATCACACCTAACAATTTTTTCTATATTTTTATATAATAATAACTTTTTATTGAATCTTCAAATGAATGAAGAAACAACTAAGACAGTTAATTTTAAAAATGTGTTTAATGGCATCTTTTTACATCTTTTAAGTGCTAGGAAGGCCAGCACCACTGATACCAATACGCATGTCTATATTAAATTGATTTTTTTCCCTCAATTTTAGCCATTAATTATAGCCATTCAACATTACAGTATAATTGAAAGCCATAACTGTAACATTTAATAGGCTTTATAAATATAACAACTTTTAAATTTAAGTGAACTTGAAACAATCTTCACAAACCACTTATAATAAATGTCACATTTAGCTGGATTTTTTTTAGGATTTTTTTCCTACTGGCTGGTTCAGAATTTCACTTGCCCTGCCAAAAAAAGTTATTGTTTTCATAATTTTAGACTTGTGCAAACTTGTTAAATGATTAATCCTTATTAAAGACACAAAGTTATTCAGTCAAGAGCAGTGAGGGATTTTGTGTTTGTCTTTTGTTCTTTGGTTATCATTAATGATAGACTGCAGCAGATTTATTAGGCTGCTGTCACTTTAATGCTGCATTTCCACTTTAATGTTGTTGGGAATGATGTCACCCCATAGACTGTAAAAAAACGATGGATGACACACCTTCACTCTCTTCCATTGTAGAAAAGTGAAGCCGCCAATGCCCCAAAATGGTGCTGTCATCTTGCGCTAATTACGTTGTTCGGTGCCCGAGTCTGCTGAATCTGTCAAAACTGCACAATTAATCATTTATTCACATTGTGTCTCTGCTTTGTTTATTATAATTAATAAGGATTTGTGCACATGCAGAACTTAGTAAACTTGTGCTAAAAATAAACTCATTCAGCATTTTGAGAGATACTGAGCGGATTCTCACTACCGGTAACTTAAACACCTCTGATTGGTCATTTTCAACATAAATCCCTTTGATTGGCTACAATACCCATCGCTGCAAAATCACGTTGTAATAAATAGACACATTGGCAGCGCCTTTTAACTCAAACGACGCGAATATAACACCTAGATCGCTTTAAAGGGTTAGTTCACCCAAAAATGAAAATTCTGTCATTAATTACTCACCCTCATGTAGTTCCACAACAGTAAGACCTTTATTCATCTTCGGAACACAAATTAAGATTTTTGACAAATCCGAGAGGTATATGACTCCATAGACAGCAATTTAACTGACACTTTCAAGGTCCAGTAAGGTACTAAAGACATTGTTAAAAAAGTTGACGTGACTGCAGTGGTTTAACCTTAATTTTATGAAGCTACGAGAGTACTTTTTATGCACAAAAGCAAAACAAAAATAATGACTTTATGTCTGTGACTCACTTTCTTAGTAAAATGTGAAAATGTATGTTCACTATTTCATAGGGATGTAACGATATCAAAATCTCATGGTATGATAATACCTCGATATAAAGTCCACGATACGATATTTGAAAAAAAGACAAATGAAGACTCGGAAAAAAGTGCCATAAGTGTTAAACAATGATTGAACAGTACAGTGATGTACAAATTAACCATGTCATATCCTGTCCTCTTTATCTGTCCTTTTCTTTGTCCTCTAATCATAACTGTTGCTTAGAGGTATGAGGTATAGTATGAGATGAGTCAAATGACCTAAAACTTGGACCTTGACAAAGGTAACATCTATTATTTTTTCTAACAGTTGTATATGTTAAGTAAGCAATAAAGTATGAGAGGCTGTGCTGTATCGTGAATAAGTCACGGCTGAAGGGCGTTGTTGGGCTGCTTCGCGTCGTGCCTAAAAAAATATGTATCAATGCAACTTTCATGAAGTAAACTTTCAGTAAAAGCATTCCTTCCGCTGGAAAAAATAGTCCCTGACCGTGAACAGCAACAGAAGTTACATTATTACGCCATTAGATGGCGGCAAAGACTGTCTTTATGAGTGTGTCAGTCAGTAGCGAAGACTTTTACATTGAAAAGACTGAATTGTTGTGAACACGGAACAAAACGCAACTGTTAAATGCTTTGCATCAAAGTACGCTCCCTTTACAATGATCCCTCGATACAGTCAAACAGCGCAAGATTATCTGGACACTTGCCAAAACTGCCGTTATAATGAATGGCGCTGTTACATTGCACAACAGAGCTCTTAGGCTAACGATACTGTATTTACATACGAATGTTTGCTGTTAGTTGTGGTGAAAGCATTTCGTGAGAGTGCAGAAATCGAGTTACAATGATGAGATCACTGCATTCACGCGATCAACAGACTGTCTGTCATCTGCTCAATGCTCATCACTGCAACCTTGTGAAGCTTGTGAAAATCATACTAACATTATGTGCAACTCAGGAATCATTGTATTAAAACTGAATATCATTGTATCACAGTATTAAAATGAATGTGATACTGAATTATTATTGGCCTTTGTTCAACACGGTTACTTTTCAATTTTTCAATTTTTGACAGGATTACACAATCAGAACTTTTACATTTCAAATAATTAAATTCATTGCTAAATGCTTTGAATATTTAAATAGTAGGTGGGTTTAATGGAGTATAATCAAACCTCACATTTAATGGGATGTCCCTTTTTTCTGTACATATAAATTAGAGTTTGAATCAGTGAAGGAAGGTAAAAAGCTGAATGTTGTACTATAGGTTTATAGAGGTCTTTTGATGAGTGAACAACAGGGCCTGGCTACATATGAGGATACAATAAATTCTGGAAAATGATTGACAGGAGCATCATGGAGGAGAACAGTCAAGAAATCCAGTATTGCTTTCCAAACAACAGTTTGTCATGTTTCAAAGAAATCAAACATGAAGTGGAATACGTCATTTTGTACATTTTCATTTCTTTATTATCAGTGTTCACTGTGTTTCTGAACCTGCTGGTGATCATCTCCATCTCTCACTTCAAGCAGCTTCACACTCCAACAAACCTGATTATTCTCTCTCTGGCTGTGGCCGACCTGATTGTGGGACTGATTGTTATACCATTAATGGGCATCACATTCATAGAATCATGCTGGTACTTTGGAGAGACATTTTGTTCTTTATTTTTATTTATTGCTTTCATGGTTGTTTCAGCATCTCTTGGTAATTTAGTCTTTATATCTGTTGATCGTTACATTGCTGTGAGTGACCCTTTGAGATACACAGTCAGGGTCACAACTGATAAAGTTGTTTTTTGCATTATTATAAACTGGATGTGTTCAAGCATATATTCTGTCATTATCTTATATAATACTATGTTTTACCCAGAGACACACGGCAGGTGTTATGGAGAATGTATAGTTTCTTTTAAATTTGAACATGTTGTCACAGACCTCATAGTCACTTTTGTCGCACCTTCTTCTGTAGTCATGTCTATATATGTAAAAATCTTCTGTGTTGCAAAGCATCAGGCCAAGGTTGTAAATTCTGTCGCAGGTGTCAGCAGGTCACAAAGAAAGGCAGCAAAAACTTTAGGTATTGTTGTAATGGTTTACTTTATGTGTTGGATACCATACTATATAGTCACTCTTACTGAAGGAAATGAGCCATCGATTCAATTTAATGTTACATGCTGGATTTTGTACATGAATTCCTGTATGAATCCCCTTATCTATGCTCTGTTTTATAAATGGTTCAGAATATCAGCCAAACACATTGTTACTCTAAAAATATGTAAACCATCTTCAGAATACTTTAGCCTTTTCCCAGAGGATAAATAATTAAGGAATAATTTTTGAAGAATAATTTTAAAAGAGTTTGTAAGAATTTAGCTTGAAGAGTTACTGATATATTCCTTATTGTTTTCTTGTACAGTATTCATTACTTTGAATTTGAGAATATTTTATGTTGTACATCAGCAAGTTAAAGTTATAAGCTCCCTGATGAAAATACATACATAGCATTCATAGAACCACAACAAATAGGAGTTGTTTCTTTTACATCAAGATTGTAAGTAATGTTTATGATTGTATAAAATAATGTGTATGGCGTGCATTTCTTTCTTTCTTTTTTTTTTTTTTTTACCTCTTTGTAGTTCACTTACTCCTAAATGGTGCCAAAATACAAGTACAAATAAATTATGTAGCATCTCAATGTGAAGTCTTAGAATCTGTCTGTATAATGATTATATTAGAAAAATGCTGTTTAAAATAGTTTTAGAAGTAGTATAGCATGTCACAGTTTGAAATTACATCAACTACCCACATAATTGTGTACAAATGTTTGTTTAGTTCAACAAAGTTAATGTAATCAAACAATAGGCCAGACTTGTGCAAAAGTGGAAAAACATCAGTAAGAATAAATGAAAGTATAGATCAAATTAAATCATTTAAATGGGGTCAATATATAGAAACACAACATCTCAAGTGTATATAAAGAATAAACAAATGTAAAATGAAGTAATAACTGTATACACAGACCTGGTAGAAAGTGTTTCTGTGCAGAAAATTTTGCACATTCTTTGCCATAGCCTTAGCAGTGTGTCTGATATTCTTATATTATTCTTGAAAAACAAGATTTTGTACTGTTAGAAGCGCTATCAAACTTATAGCCCCAAAGTAAACTTTGTTTTCTGTCTGAATTTTCTTTCTTTAATGACTTTCTTAAAGATATCTATAAAAAAAAGAAAAGGTTTAACCAGGGGCCAAGGGTTTCCTTCTTTTCCACCTCATTTATGAATGCCCGTGTGGCCGTGTACATTTTACTTTCAGTTTTGAATTAGCAGCAATTCCGGGACGGCAATTACTTGAATGGTAGGTTCATTATTATTCTTAATGAAAAACACAACAACAAATCAGTACAATGACAAACTCACTTATATTAAAAGTTTTATTAACAAAATGAATAAGCACGGCACATAACATGCTATAGCCTAGGCCTAATATAAAATAACAAATAACTTACACAAAGTTTAAACTGTGTAACCAAATAAATAAGAAATGAATATAAACTTGCTTATGTTAAACATAGAAAGTTTATTAATAAGACGCCATGCTGATCTGTGCTGCAACTCTCGTTCAGCCAACGCTGAATTGAGTAGATGCATTCAGTTTTTTTTTTTTTAGTGAACTAAATGATTTTTGTTACTAAAAAGACGGCGGGGTGCGGTGCCGCGGTGGGCAAGTGATGTAATCGGTGTGCAGCTGAACACCGTGTAACGCCCCGGGTTACTTCACTGTAACCCTGTTCCCAGAAAAGGCGGGAACGAGAAGCTACGCTTAGCGCTATGGGAACGTGAGTAACATGAACATCCAAACTATAAAACCTTATGAATGTGTGCAGAGAGTACCAACCTGCCGCATCACAAACATGTTGCAAGGGGGCACCCCCTGCCAAAGCTCTAGAAGAGGCAACTCCCCTGGTGGAATGAGCCCTGATGCCTGTTGGCGAAGTGTGACCATGCGCCTCATAGGCAAGGGCAATAGCGTCTCTCACCCAATGTGACATGGTCTGTTTCGTGGCGGCCGCACCCTTGTTATGGCCGCCATAACAAACTAATAGTTGCTCTGACTTACGCTACTGGCTAGTGCGGTGGACGTAGGTCTGAAGAGCACAGACTGGACACAGTCTGTGAAGTCTCTCCTGAGACGTAGTGAACGACGTAGTGAACGTAGTGCAGAAGGCTTCGAGAGTGACCGGATGCAAGTTCGAGAAAGGAACCTTAGGCAGATAGGATGAGGATGCAAAATAGCTTTCACCATTCCTGGGGAAAAGTCTAAGCAGGATAGCACAATGGACAGAGCCTGCAAGTCCCCAATTCTTTTCAAAGAAGTTATAGCCATAAGAAAAAACATTTTCAGAGTTAACAGCTTGTCGGAAACTGACTCTAATGGTTCAAAAGGGGTGTCAACCAGGCCCTCTAGGACTATTGCTAGGCCCCACGTAGGGATCCTGGTTTTAGAAGGGGACCTCAGCCGCCTAGCTCCTCGAACGAAGCGAGAGAGCAGGACATGCTTGCCCAGGGGCACCCCGTCAATCAGAGCGTGGCAAGCTGAAAGAGTGGCCACATAAACCCTGAGAGTGGTGTGGCATGTGCCTGTTGATAATTTTCCCTGCAGAAAAACAGAACTGTAGCAATCTGGCAGTTAACCAGATCTGCATTGTGTGCAGTACACCATCTTTCAAAGACACCCCACTTGTTGGCATAACTTGATCTAGTGGAGGGAGCCCTAGCATTTAAAATGGTCTCGATAACATCAGGTGAAAGCTCTGTGTCCTTCAGTTGGTTCCCCTCAAGGGCCAGACATGAAGGTTCCACATCTCCGGCCGGGGATGAAATATTGTCCCCTGCGCCTTTGACAGAAGGTCCCTCCTCTTCGGTATTGCCCACGGCGAGCCGTCGAGGAGAGACTTTATCTCCGAGAACCATATTCTGTTCAGCCAAAGTGGCTCTATCAGTAAGAGGCAAGTCCCTTATTGGCGAACTTTGGCTAGAACTCCTGGGAGCATAGAAACTGAAGGAAATGCATACAGGCACATTCTGGGCCATGTATTCGCATCACATCCAGACCCAGGGGGAGCTGGGTGACTCAGAAAGAAGTAGAATGGACATTGCGCTGCCTGGGGGGCGAAGAGGTCCATCTCTGTTTCATAAATCTTTACCAGATTTGTTTCACTACCTCGGGTGGAGTTTCTACTCCCCCGTCGGTATGCTCTATCTGGACAGTAGATCTACTCCCACATTGAGATATCTGGGAATATAAATCGCCCTGAGGGACAGGAACTTGTCCTGAGCCCAGAGCAGAATGCGCTGCACTAGCCTGTCTAGACGTCGCAAACCATACAAGGATGTTTACCATAAACATGGATTTTAGAAAGGGTACGAAGCACTCAGCACGTGCCCTTGCCCTTATTTGCCGTGGGGAATTGCTTGGACAAAATCTCCCGGCTTTCAGCCACAACTGAAACGGTCTCATATGCAGAAGGTCTATGAGAATCACCGAGGACGCTGACACCATGAGACCTAACATTTCTTGATACTGTAGAACAGTGCAATCTTGGCCTAGCCTGACATTGTTCAGGGTGGTTAGAAAGGTCTTGACTCTAGTGGGAGACAATTGTGCCCGCATCGTGGTATAATTCCATACAACCCCTAAATATGTCGTTCTCTGGGTAGGACAGAGAACACTTTTCTTCTCGTTTAGTCTCAACCCTAGAGAAACTAGATGAGCTAGTATGACATCTCTGTGTTGTAACGCCATCTCTTGTGGCTGTGCTAGTATTAGACAGTCGTTTATGTAATTAAAAATGCAAATGCCCTGGAGTTGCAACGGAGCCAGTGCTGAACGGTTAAGCCTCGAAGATCTAAGATTGGACGTAAAAAGTACCCCATGTGTACAATGAAATATACTGCTGTATCTTTAATGTTGTGGGCCTATTTTTCTGCTGGAGGTCCTGGACATCTTGTTCAGATACATGGCATCATGGATTCTATCAAATACCAACAGATAAAAAATCAAAACCTGACTGTCCCTGCTAGAAGTCATATAATGGGCCGTGGTTGGATCTTCCATCAGGACAATGATCCAAAACAAACATCTAAATCAACACTAAAACGGGTCACTGAGCACAAAACCAAGCTTCTGCCATGGCCATCCCAGTCCCCTGACCTGAACCCTAAAGAAAATGAGTGGAATGAACTGAAGAGAAGAAGCACCAACATGGAGCTGGGAATCTGAAGGATCTGGAGAGATTCTGCATGAAGGAATGGTCTCTGATCTCTTGTCAGGTGTTCTCCAAACTCATCAGGCATTATAGGAGAAAACTCAGAGCTGTTATCTTGGCAAAAGGAGGTTGCAAAAAGTATTGAATAAAAGGGTATGATTAATTGCGAACAATGTGTATTAGAGAAAAACATTTCTCTCATAATGAGATTTTCCCCCCATTTAAAATTATTATTCTGCAATGAAAGGTTGGATTTTTGTAGATTTTTAAAATAAAAGATCAAAATGATTAACGATGCAGATTTATTTTCACAGCCTTCTTTGGTCATATTTACCAAGGGTATGAATAATTTTGAGCACAACTGTAAATATAAATTTATCTTTAACTATATACCCAGGCGCGGCACCTGGGTATATAGTTGTCTATATCTGGGTATATAGTTGTCTATATCTGATTAATCTCATTTAGGACACGTTTGGTTGAGTTTATTAACTAGCTAAAGTGTTTACAGACCAGTGTTCATTCACTCTTCAGTTTCAGCTCAAATGCATTACCCGACAATATTGACTATAAATGGGTTATTTGAGACATATTCATATCATATTCCTTTTAGATATTTCTTTTTCAAAAACATTGATGGTATTATTAATAATGCAGCAATGTTATTTTGTACTCATATATATTTTTTAATGTTATGGCTTCGAGAACGCGCAGTGATGACTGTAATCACTTTGATCATGTAAAATAAAATTAAGTGCAAGCAATGCCAATCTGCCATGTACACAGCATTACAAGAACAGGATTGTAATAGAATGTTGGGAATTCTTCGTGCTTTAGTTGCCCATGTTTTAGCATGGTTGTTATGGGAAGATTGCATCCACAACGGGAGTTACCCTTTCAAACCAGCACGGTCAAGTTCACATGCGCATTTGCGTCCTTTTGTGCAGAAATTGTAATCAATAACATTGAAGCATCATCTAGCAGTGTTATTTTTTTCTAGTCATATGTTCATGTTTTCATGTCATATTTTTATTTGCCAACATAAGAAATCCCTCATTTTAATATAGTGAAGCAGTTTTCTATATTTTCTTCCAAGTGCATCATGTTCCTAAACAACATTCCAATCAACCAATCATATTTGAGGGACAAGTTTAAAGTTTAGGCTTATAACCAGTGTTAGGTGCTTCTACATCAGCGTTATTCACCTATCATTTCTCTCTGATTTTAGGGATAAGTTATGAGTAGGGATAGGGTTAGGACTAAATTTTTGGACAGGAATGTTGTTCCAGGATCAACAAAATATGTGGATCCAGGAACATGTCTTGCTTGGCAAAATCACTGTGACCTTGATGGCTATATATAGAGAGAATCATAAAAATAGTACAAAAGGTTCAAACAGAAAACTAATCTAAATGTGATATTGTCTATAAATATTTACTTAGTAGTAAGTTTTCTGTTGCTATGATCTAATTGCACATAGCTGAATTTTCTTTTCTTAATATCCAAGTAATGTTGTCATACAATAAAGACATCGAAAGGTCTGAATGCTGAACCTTTTTGCTTGGCCACATTATTTTCTCATTATTTTCACATTCTGTATGTTTTTTTGTGATTCAGAGGAAACCATATCATTAGGGGAAATGGAGACACAAATAATATATTTTTTTTTATAGTTATTTATCTCTTAGTTATTTATTTCTTGACATACAATTGTGTCTGCTGCAGTTTTACAGTGTATTGTCTTTAAAAGTATTATCACACAGCTGTTAAAGGTGATGTTATTGATAGATGTTGCAGTACATAAAGTTAACTACCATAGTATGGCCAGCAAAATACATCATGAAATCAATTTGTTTTTCATTTTCATGCCTTTAACATTATACATTATCACTGATCATTTACCTCTGGGAACAGACTTAAGTATTCTGATGATGGTTCAAATATTTTCAGAGACAGAATGTGTTTAGTTGATTTTCTAAACCATCGATAAAATAGTGCATAGATTAGGGGATTCATACAAGAATTCATATACATAATCCAACACATAATGTTCATTACAGCTGATTCATTTGAATCATGTCCTGGAAAAAGAGAGGCTATGTAATACGGTATCCAACATAGAAGATAAACTGCTATCACAATCCCCAGAGTTTTTGCTGCCTTTTTTTCTGACCTGCTGACATTTGTGACAGAGTTTATGAGCCGCGCTTGATATTTTGCTACACAGAAGATCTGCCCATATAAAGATATTATTACTGAACAAGGGGCCACTAATGAAACAATGAGGTCTGTGAGAACATACTCAAACTTGACAGTAACAATACAGTCCCCATAACATGTAGTTGGGTTCTCTGTATAGAAGATAGCATCGTATAACATGATAACCGAATATATGCTTGAACATAGCCAGTTTAAAATGATACAAAAAACAGCTTTGTTGGTGGTGACCCTTGTTGAATATTGCAGAGGGTCTTTCACAGCAATGTAACGATCTATAGATATAAAAACTAAATTACCAAGAGATGCTGAAACAACAGTATAAAGAATAAATGGGAACAAAGAACAAAATGTCTCTCCAAAGTACCAACATGATTCTATGAATCTGATGCCCATTAATGGTATAACAATCAGTCCCACAATCAGGTCGGCCACAGCTAGAGAGAGAATGAGCAGGTTGGTTGGAGTGTGAAGCTGCTTGAAGTGAGAGATGGAGATGATCACCAGCAGGTTCAGAAACACAGTGAACACTGATGCTAAAGATATGAAAATGTACAGAACAAAGTACTCCACTTCAGGTTTGATTTCTTTGATGCATGACAAATTGTTGTTTGAAAAGCAGTAGTCTATTGCTTGATTGTCTGCATTTGTCATTCCCCTGTTAAGCATTTCAAAAGTCTCAAAAAAAGACCACTTCTTCATAGCAACATTTTGTAGCTGTGGGAGGATTTTCAAGCTTGTTGGTTTGGTGTCTTGATAATCAGACAGTTTTGTGGATTCATTTATATTAAAGGAAACCTGGCCACACCATTACACAGGAGGGTTGATGCCTTGGTTTTAAACACACCCATAAGTTAAATATTCATAAGCATCTGTAGCTTATGGCCTGATAAAAATTATGAATTTAGTTTATTATTTAATTTATACCACACAGTCATTTTGGTTTGGTTACTATCCAGGTTGCTTGAGCAATTCATTATACTCTTTCCACAGGTTATATCCATAGACTGTAGTGGACACACACATACAAACAATTCAGAACAGAGTGAAATCAGGAATCACACATCATGTGTATCAGTAATTGTGACACAAATCTCATTGTTGGTGATTTCCATATTCATGTTGATGATTATTCTGATTGCAAAGCTGTGAAATTTCTGCTACTTTTAAACTTTCAGTATGTAAGTGGATCAACCCACACCAAGGGGATATGCTGAATCTAGTAATTGTTTGTAAGTGTGTCTTTGTCTGACATTAGTAAATTAACTGGTCAAATAGAGGTCACTGTCTGTATTACTGTTGTCAAAAGGAGTGGTACTCCGGTACTAAGTCAGTACTTAGATTTTTATAAATGTAACGGTACCAGCCTTTGTGCAGTACTGGTAATTCTGAGTACCGGGTCAATCCCGTACCTAATAGGAGGCTGCTTTTAAACAGCCACATGCATATTTGTCTGAGTGTTCTGTGAGGAGCTTCAAAGGTTTATATTTACAGCGAGCTTTTGCAGCGTTGAGCATTGTAGCCAATCACAGACATGTTTGTTGAGAATTTTTTTAACAATAACAGGAGTTTTCACAGAGTCAATGACTCTGCGCTGCGGCTGAAGTGATGTCCGCTTCACTGATTATAACGGGAACATTCTTTGCTCAGTTTCTATATAACTTTGCTTGTTTTCTGTATATAACCCACTCATAATTTGAATAAAAGTTAAATTTTTCATGCTGCTAAGTACACTGCAAAGTTTTGGGAGTGACAGCCATATAAAATGCGTGACTGAATCTGAAATCGCAATGATTGACATTTTGATAACCATAGTAACGGACAAGAAAAAAAAATCTGATATAGAATAGATCTATGTAATACGTCTTGTAGGGTAAGTGCAATAGACCAGCCACTTAACTGTAATGTGTTTCTTTATTTTTCATTTTATTACTAACTTTTTATTTGATCTTTTTTTTTCTTTTTTTTTTTCAATTTTTCAATTTTTACTTAATTAAACAATATTTGTAAGCTACATGCCATTAGCTTTAATCTATTATTTACTTATGATTAATGATTAATAGCATTAATAGTTAACTAATTTCATTTATTTCATATTTTTATTTACAAAAAGTAAAAAAAAGAAAAAAACTATTAAAATAAAATAGTTAGAATAGTTGCTAACATTGTACCAAAATTGGTAAACTGTGAAATTTACTAGAATTGGTACCGACTACTGAAATTTTGGTCATAGGTAATGTAATAAATTCCACCTTTGATTTTAACTTCCACCTTTGAGATTAACTGTGAAATTATTACATTATAAAATATAGCCTATTAAATTAAATTTAAAACAAGCTATCAAAATTATCCCAATATAAAAACACAAATACACAAACATTTAGCATTTAGCAAACATTTAGGCTAGGTGAGATTGTAATGGTAATTGAGCAATATTTATATATGAATAAAAGTCTTAATTAAAATCTGTCATCAAAGTGATCTCTTCAGAAGAAATTACTGATTTTCTAGACTTTCAATGGATGGACAAAAAATTAGATATTAAAAATCGATAATTTGCAAGGTATCGTATCAAAGTAGTATCGTGACAACACTAGTGTGGGGTGCCACAAATTTTTGAAAATTTTCAAAGGGTGCCGTGACTGAAAAAAGTTTGGGAAACACTGCTCTAGACCCTGAATATAAGACAAACCTGTTTTTTCAGATGTATTTCTAAGGAAAAAAAACATCATCTTATATTTGGAACAATATGGTAAATGATTTTGAACACTACACAACTAGTGCTCTAATGCGGAGAGCAAAGAAGTTTTGATTAGAGAAGTGATTATAGGATTCTAGAAGTGATTCTAGGCTAGTAGTGTAATCTTGTTTACCTATGAAATGTATTGCAAATTGTATTAAACCATGTTTTCTTACAATTGTGTGCAACTTTCAAACATGTATCCTACTGGACCTGTTTTATTTCTGCAGTAAAAATCTTGCTGCTTCATGCGATGGCACAGGGAGTTTTGCCCAGAATAAAATTGTACAACCAAACACAACTGTCGCCATGTATGAATAAACTATTAATGAAAAACCTGACTGAATTGATTTCAAACAGAATTTGAGCTAATAGCAAGATACTTTAATAAGCATAAAAATACACAGCACACACAATTGCTAGTTAAAACAGTCAATTTTTAATTATACAGAGCTATTTTGTATATATGCATTTAACTACTTAATGAATTAAGTTTATATAAGTACTATCAACATTTCTATTACTTTGCCCACATTTACTTTTTACTTTTTTTTAATCACAAAAAGTATTGCCTTGTCCATGAAGGATACATGTCATGCTGCCTTGGAACATATAAAAAGATACTAGGCAATATCTGACAGCCTTAGTCATCATTCACTGTCATTCACATTCTTTTTTTCCCTTGTATTTTTGTCCATACAATAAAATTGAAATGTGACAGAGGCAGTCATAACATCTCCCTCAGTGTTAAGAAAGTCATACAGATTTGGAACAACCTGATGGTAAGTGATTATTTTTTAAATGTTTGGTTGAACTCTCCCTTTATTATTAGGTTAATGTTGATCACATATTTTGTAATAGCGGTATTTATGCATTTTTAGGTATTGAACTTCTCAAGGTGTGCTCAAGTTCAAAAAATATTCATATTTTCAATCATGAATGATATTCTGTAAAAATGTCCATCAGAGAGGATGCTGGCTGAAATATTCTAAGAGTTAGGATGTGTTTAACTGATATTTTAAACCAGCGGTAAAATAAAGCATAGACAATAGGATTCAGACCTGAGTTTATATGAAAGGTCCATACTAGCAATGTCATTGTAGTGGATGAAATAGTTGTGGTTTTTGTTAGAGAACAGATGTAGAATGGAATCCAGCAAAGCAGATAAGCTGTCACAATGATTCCTAATGTCAGAGCAGCTTTGCTCTCAGATTTCCTCCTCACTGAAACTTCCATTACACATTTTACACCATTCATTTGAGAGTTAATAACCTTCACTTGCTGATGTGCAACATAAAATATCCTCAAATATGCAGTGATTATCACAGTACAAGGAAATAAAAAGGAAAAGATCAAATCAGTGATTCTCCAAGCAGGAGTAATCAAAACCATACACTGGCCATAACACATTGTTTTCTCTGAGATGTTAAAATATCCGTTACTAATTACATACCAAATATTGTAAACTGAACAGCAAAACCAGGAGAGACAGATGCTTGTTAAGGTTTTAGTTATGGTTATTTTCTGTGGGTACAATAAAGAGTAAC
Organism: Mylopharyngodon piceus; assembly: GCA_039654765.1. Lineage (NCBI taxonomy): Eukaryota > Metazoa > Chordata > Actinopteri > Cypriniformes > Xenocyprididae > Mylopharyngodon > Mylopharyngodon piceus. The sequence goes on from CM077438.1 coordinate 6,436,666, forward strand.
ACACAGCCACATAACGATCAACAGCAATTAAAACTAAATTACTAAGAGATGTAGAAAGAAGCAACCTAACAATAATTACAAACAGTCCACAGTAAGTGTCTCCAAAGTACCAACACGTCTCAATTTGCTTGATGCCCTCTATTGGTATCACAATAAGTCCAATAAGCAGGTCGGCCACAGCCAGAGAGAGAATGAGCAGGTTGGTTGGAGTGTGAAGCTTCTTGAAGTGAGAGATGGAGATGATCACCAGCAGGTTTAGAAACACAGTCCATGCTGAGAGCAATAATACAAAAATGTAAATGATATTATGTTCAAAACTGGAGCGTGTTCCTTTGATACATGATGAGTTGATGGCAGGAAAGCAGTATTGAGTCTCATGATCCTTATCATAGGCCATAAGTGAGTCTCCTCCTGTTAGGAGTTTGTTCTGCTTTCCTTAGTGTCCTTTTATTTATACAGTCTGACTCAGGATGGCCCACCCATTTTTCACCCAATCTGATGCTGCATAATGACATAATTATTGTATTATCCAAACTTTTGATATGATGGATACACACAACTGTAATTAGAAGCTAAAGTTTACTCATTTTTGAAGCATAATACAAATCACAATAACCCTTATTCTTGTGAGCATCAAACAATCATTTCATAATTATTAATCATTAGAGATGCACCGGTCGATCAATTAATCCTATTAGTCCTACCAATCAATCGGAACTTTACGGTTTTTGCTCCAAACACATGAGCGGCAGCCAGACATTTTTTGGTTTTATTTTGGCCGATCTCTGTTCCAGACTTGTACAAAATTTGCATGGCAATCATTTCCCAAAATGTCATTTGTGTGGAAATATTACAAAGACTGGACATTTACACAAGCCACAGATGGGACAAGGAGGAGAGGAGAGCACAGACGCGCCAGCAAAGAAAATAGGCTCACCACCTTTCGCCCCGCTAGCGAAGGCTCTGCTTGCTTTCACTGACGCTTTGACTCTGAGTGCAAAGTACTGGCAAGAAGTGCCAGTATGCAAGAAAAAGTGAAGGTACGCAAAAGATTAAAATATAGAAGCCACTTCGAGCATATAAATATTGAATTGAGGGTGGGGGGTTCTGAAGGGAACTGACTGTCTTCAGAAAATATACCTTTAAAAAAAGTAGTGAAAAAGTAGTGTTTATAAGCGTAGGATGTATTGTGTACAGCGGTAACCAAGGAAACGCTATATCACTGCAGCAGGGAGTGAATTTGCATTTTCATTCAGTCCGTCTGCTGTTTTTGTTTTGTGCAGGTATGTTTAATGTAGCATAATTTCACAAAACTAAAGTCTGTTTTTGCTTTAAATCTTGAAATTATACAATCTAATATAAATCAAAAACAACTGCTGATGTACATGTACATGATGTACATATATGAACATATATGTTACATCTTTGTTTGGATTGTGATTGAAATGCAGTGGTTGCCTGTAATTTCAAATGGCTACAGATATTTTTAAGGCCAGTTTGGCCTGTAATATACAACAAATAAACAACAAATAAATTTGCTTAAAGGATTATTTCACTCCAGAATTGAAATTTCCTGATAATTTACTCACTCCCATGTCATCGAAGATGTTCATATCTTTCTTTATTCAAAAAGAAATTAAGGTTTTTGAGAAAAACATTCCAGGATTTTTCTCCATATAAGGGCTTTACACACTTGAAATAGTTAACCCTGGGTCATTCTAAACCCCTGGTAAATGGAATCCTGGGTTATCTTTACTCACGTTTCACACTGCTCATACTATACCTGGTTTGTCTTAAAATTTATTGATATTTTGTTGAAATCCTAATTAGTGTGGCTAGTGTGTCCAAATATATATTTGGGTGTACTGTATTATCATTGCCATTGGTGAGCCCCAAAATCTCTGTCTGTGTGCACCTGGCCACTGACCAGTGATCAGTGACTAGTGATCACTGACAATCCTCCAGTGATCCGTTCATTAAGGGTGTGAAGCAAACAAACTTACACAATACACTGATGTTGTCAGGGCTTCTGTAGGTGTGAGTGGACATGAACCTAATACACAGATTACAGTGGGCCTTGCACACATTTACAGAGACGTTGTGATGCTTATCATTATCCATGTTTCCATCCACCTATTTTTTATGTGAATTTTGGAATATAGCATAAAAAATGCTGGATGGAAATGCCAAGATGCGCATAAATTCTAAAAATGTGCGTAAAGATGGATAGTTTTTGTATCCAATAAGACACGCATTAACTATGATGAAAGCACATTTAGCGAATAAATTCCTTGATGTGCATCAAAAAAGTCAATCTTGTTGCACAACATCTGAAATGTTGTTTTGGTCATTCTGAAATGCCTTAGCCAAAGTCTGTCGTCAATGTCGTTTCATATAATTTACCTCCCAGAACTTACATGACTTCATTCCCAAACAGCTAGTAGCCCCAGAGTGCAGTCTGGATGATAGGACGGGGTGACAATTTAAAGTGTTAGTTCACTCAAAAATTAAAATTATGTTATTTATTACTCACCCACATGTCGTTCTACACCCGTAAGACCTTCGTTCATCTTCGGAACACAAATTAAGATATTTTTGATGAAATCCAATGGCTCAGTGAGGCCTCTATTGCCAGCAAGTTAATTTATACTTTCAGTGCCCAGAAAGCTACTAAAAACATATTTAAAACAGTTCTTGTGAGTACAGTGGTTCTACCTTAATATTATAAAGTGACGTGAATACTTTTTGTGTGCCAAAAAAAACAAAATAATGACTTTTCAACAATATCTAGTGATGGCCGATTTCAAAACACTGCTTCAAATCTTTCGTTTCAAGCGCCAAAGTCATGTAATTTCAGCAGTTTGGCAGTTTGAGATGCGATCCGAACCACTGATTCGAAACAAAATATTCGAAGACTCGAATAAATCATAGATAAGAGGTTTCAGACCTGAGTTAACATACAAAGTCCATGTTAGCAGTGTCATTGTTTTAGAAGAGATGTATGTGATGAGCTGATAATCATTTAAAAATGTCCTCTATTTAATAATCCTTATACCTGGATCATAATATATATTCAAAGTTATTTTATGTTGCACATCAGCAAGTGAAAGTTATAAACGGTTTGGCGAAGGATGAAGGTTTTGCTATATTCCACACTATATTTTGTCTGTAACAGGGACAACAGTTATTACTTCTGCCATTATGACATTTCTAATATGGACTATATATGTTAACTCTGCTCCGAATTCTCTTATCTATGCCTATGAATGGAAGATATACTGTAGATATAAACAGTATAGATGTACAGATAATTTAAACCATTGGGAGAGGTTATTGTGCTTTCATATGTCATTAATATTAGTGACGAGCATCACAAAGCCCCACTGTAGTCTTTGTATTGTGATCATGTCAACTGATGCACCTTCAGCAGCTGTGACTTCATATGAATGTACTGTATGTTAGTGACTGGCACAAACTGGGCACTTTAGAACACGGAGTCAGGGGCTATCAGCTGCAGTCTATTGGTATATCTACTGATGTGGACAGGACCATCGCTATAGGGGCTCACATCAACAATCTGCATCAAAGTTTTTGTTACTCATTTTTGTATTTTGTACCATATGCAAAGTCATTTTACTATTGGAAAAAAATAATTGTTATTAGACAGCATTAGAGTGGGCGGTAGTTGGGTTGGTCAATCTGATCCAGACACTATAAATGAAAGGACAGTAAGGAGAGCAGAACAAACTCCTAACAGGAGGAGACTCACTCATGGCCTATGAGACACAGAAACATGGGACTCAATACTGCTTTCCTGCCATCAACTCATCATGTATCAAGGGAAAACGCTCAAGACATGAATACAATATCATGTATGTGTTTTTTTCATTGCTGTCAGCATGGACTGTGTTTCTGAACCTGCTGGTGATCATCTCCATCTCTCACTTCAAGAAGCTTCACACTCCAACCAACCTGATTATTCTCTCTCTGGCTGTGGCTGACTTGCTTATTGGACTTATGATGCCTGTGGAAGCCATAAAGCTGATTGAGACATGTTGGTACTTTGGAGACACTTTGTGTGACCTGTTTATATTAATCATGGGTCTGCTCCTCTCAACGTCTATTTGTAATTTAGTTTTAATTGCCGTTGATCGTTATGTGGCTGTGTGTCACCCTTTACTGTACCCACAGAAAATAACCACAACTAGAACCTTAATAAGCATTTGTCTCTGCTGGTTTTTCTCCTTTGCCTACAATACTGCCTATCTGATTAGTGGCAGATATTTTGAAAATTCACAAAGAACAGACACATGCTATGGAAAGTGCTATTTAATAGATTTGTCATGGACATACATTGACCTGTTCTTTTCTTTCTTGTTTCCTTTGACTGTGATCATAACTTTATATTTGAGGATATTTTATGTTGCACATCAGCAAGTGAAAGTTATAAACTCTCTGATGAAGAGTGGTAAATGTGTAATGGAGAATTCAGTGAGGAGGAAATCTGAGAGCAAAGCTGCTCTGACATTAGGAATCATTGTGACAGCTTATCTGCTGTGCTATATTCCATTCTATATCTTGTCTTTAACAAGTAGTACAGTAATCTCTTCTGCTACAATGACATTTCTACTATGGACTATTTATGCTAACTCAAGCCTGAATCCTATTGTCTATGCTTTATTTTACCCTTGGTTTAAAATATCAGTTAAACACATCTTAACTCTTAAAATATTGAACCCAGCATCCTCTCTCTTTGACATATTTACATATTATTCATGATTTTTGTAGAGGAGGAAGATGGTATTTTTTTCTCTCTATTTGACAAAGCATAGACTAATGTATAGTACTTTCATGCATTTGTAAACTGAATGTGAACATACTGGATACCAGATGTGCCATAAGCTTATTAACAGGAAAAAATGTAATTTAAAAGGTATTTTAAATGAAGGTAAATAATTATATTTACCTTGCAATTAGAATCTGATGTGCATATGTTAAAGCCAACATTTTTACTGTTTATTTGATTTTGGATTTAATTAGTTAAATGTCTTATTCATTTCTAGGCCTCAAAAACATAAATAGATGGAAAAAAACAAACAGAAGAGACAATGCGTTTTCATTGCAGTAATTCTCCAATAAGATGAAACAAATACTTTGAAGTTGACATGACATTAAACACTTCATGTTGTCAGAGTAATGTGAGCAATAAAAAATAAATTTTGCTAAAATCTTCAGTGTAAAATTGAATAGATGATGATTAATTTTCCCCTGAAGCAACAGTTTTACTAATGTGCACAGAACATTTACAGTTATTCTGTTCTTGTAATCAGCTGTATGACCATAAACAGGCCTAGTGTTAAACCATACTGTTTAGATGCAAAAGGGAATTTAAATGTTCATATCCCGATTCAGCCAGAAGATGGAGACAAATACTAGTGCAAAACCAAGGCAACCTTGTCTCTCCACTGACAAATTCTAAAGCTTCATCAGATACATCTTTCATAGAGAAAGGAATCCCAAAGTTCATTGTGACAGATTCATGAGGCGTTAATAATGTTGATAATAAACTTATTTAATTCAGTACTGAAAAATATCAGTACAAAATGTCTTTCATTTGTATCATGTGTATTTTTATTCTTATTAATGTATCTTACTATTAACTTGTACAATATGTTAACATGCTAAAGTCAGATTTTATTGAAATCAATTGTGAGTTCACTCTTCTCTGCTCTTTGTATGTTTGTGTGGCACACGGAGTGGCAGCCTATAGAGAGCGTTCCAAATCAGTTACTTTTAAGGTGACAGTTGGAAGACAATTGCCTCTGTAGGTTGTTATACATAAAGCATCTGTAAATCACAATATTTATGTGTAAATGCGTCTCAGATATGATTTAAACCAGGACTTCTCAACTCTGGCCCTACAGGTCCACTTTCCTGAAGAGTTTTGCTCCAGCTCTAAACAAACACACCTGAACAAGCTAAACAGGGTCTTCAGAGTCACTAGAAAGTTATAGGCAGTTGAGTTTGATCAAGGCTGGAACTAAACTCTGCAGGAAAGTGGACATCGAAGGCATCGAGTTTTTTTCATTGCTGTCAGCATGGACTGTGTTTCTGAACCTGCTGGTGATCATCTCCATCTCTCACTTCAAGAAGCTTCACACTCCAACCAACCTGATCATTCTCTCTCTGGCTGTGGCTGACCTGCTTATTGGACTTATTGTGATATCCATAAAGGCCACTAGGCTGATTGAAATGTGTTGGTACTTTGGAGACACTTTCTGTGGACTGTTTATGATAATCATGAGAAAAGAGTGCTCAGTGCGTCATCTCTTAGTTAATTTATTTTTATTTTCTGATCATTTTGTGGCTGTGTGTCACTCTTTACTGTACCCACAGAAAATAACCACAGCTAAAACTTTGATGAGCATCTGTCTCTGTTGGTTTTGTTCTTTAGCTTATAATAGTGAAGTAATTAGCTGTAATTAGTGTTGTAATTAGCAGCAACTACTTAGACTTTTCAGACAGAATAGTGTGTTTTGGAGAGCGCTTCTTTATAATGAGTTTTACGTGGAGAATCACTTATTCTTCTGAGGAAATCTGAGAGCAAAGCTGCTCTGACATTAGGAATCATTGTGACAGTTTATCTGCTCTGCTTTATTCCATACTATATATTGTCTTTAACAGGGATTACAGTAATATCTTCTACCACAATGACATTTCTAACATGGACTTAGCTGTGGTCTGGTCTGAATACCAAATTTGCCATTAGATCATTAATAAGAAAAAAAAGAATGTGAGTTATTTTAAAGTCATTTTAAATGTAATTGAAGATAAATAATTACATTTAATTTATGACATAAATAAACCAGTACCAGAGATGGGACAGTATGGAAATTTCATATCACGATTATAGTGACCAAAATTATCACGATTATCAATATTATCGTGGTTCTGTTAAAATGAGATGAAAATGTTCAAAAAGAACTGATACGCACACTGAAAACATTTCAACAAGTTTTATATTTGAAAATCAACAAACAAATGAAATTAGCAGCTCTATGCACTTTTTTAAAGCATAAACATTAAATTATATGACCGTCATCAAAAGGCAACACATTATATCTATGGCCAAAAAAAAAAAAAAAAAAAAATTATATATATATATATATATAAAGATGTGAGCTATAAATGAGGTTTTAAATGAGGTTAACCTATAAATGAGGTAAGTGGATAATTCAGCAGCAAAAGTTTTTCTTATAGTTATTATTATAGTAAAAAAAACATTTAGTGGGGAACAAATAAAAGGTAAAATTTTCCACATTGCTCTTTGTATTGTTATAAAACACATTGATGAAAAACAAGTAAATGTATTATACTGTAAAATGAAAAGACATTTCTTTTAAATGTATAGCACAGCTTTTTAATGAGGCAACAACATATGATAGATAGGACAGAACAAGATGGGCTATTAATAATCTTTCGTTGCGTAAAAGTATTATAACATGAAAGGCTCCAATACAGAGCGGCAAAGCGCTTGTGTGCAGAATGATGTGCTTGAAGCAACGTTGAGTCACAGTGCGCAGCACTTCGCATTGAAAAGTTCAAAGCACAAAGGGAAAAGATATAGATTAATAGTGTATTATATCTGTGCAACAGTTTAACAAGTGTTAAAGATTAGATTCTACTCCAGTGTTGTGATCTAAAAGACACCCGGTAGAAAGATGACATGATTTAGAAACAGAAATAAGCTCCCATCCCTAACCAGTACAAACGTGACTTAGTTCTTGTCAAGGCCTTATTGTTTATTTGGCCGAGATGATTTTTTCACTTTCAAACATGTTGATAGTCTTGTTATTACAGTGTGTTTAGTGTCAGTCATATGTATCATATATGAGTCCGGACCATAAGAGTCACGACCAAAAGGGTCATTATGGTTCATGCATAAATACACATTACAGGACATGTGGTTTTGATTACATCTGATTGATTATGTTATGCCAAATGTACACTGCAAAGGTGGCACAGAAGCGCATCAGATGCATCATTTGGGTGTCTTTACACAGAGCAGAGTGTTTGTTGTTGCTCAGAGGTGGCACAAATCCATTTACACAGCAATTACAACTGTATACTTTTATTCTAAAGGCCAAGGCAGGTCTTATAGAAGCTTTAAGCTTTCTGTTCTATCTTAAATAACGTGACTCTTCCATAACACATCTGTATCCCATCCCATAACAGAGAGCGCTGTTTCTCTGGCATTTTCAAAAGCGCATAAAATATAACACTGTGGCTTGGCTTGATAAACAGTCTATTTGTCTAACAAAATCCAAATATCAAACATTTTTTAGAACTCCAGACTAGGGTTGCCAAAAGTACCGGTACCTGCCAACTGATTTTATTCCAGCCGCTACTGCCAGTGTTTTATATGTTAAGCTGTTTATTTGAGAAAACAGTCATTTTGCAGAATTACTGATCAATCTGTAAATTTACCAACTCAGTGACCATTATGCACATTTGTTGTAATTCTGAATAATAGTTGCATTTTTCCCAAATAAACCAAAAGTTTATTACAGTCTGTTACATACATTTAAAAGGCTGCTGTGCCAATCTAATAATATTATTTATTATCATTGCTATTATTCATTAACATTGCTTGTTTGTGGTGGTGGGTTCCAGAATGCCATAATCGCTGTTCACTGTCTGTGATGCGGAAGTGACCAATGCTAATTTGCTTTGATGCGTCAGCTTACATAAAATTTTTGTTGGTTTTGTGTGTTGTACAACCCGCCCAGTTGCCACCATCTTCCACAGAAGTGAACACAATGATTGTGTGATTATGCAATTATTTGTAAGGAGAATTTTCATCTTATTACATTTTGTTTTATTTTGGAGATAACTCTCATACTCACTGTGGTGTTTGCTTGTTTCTTTTCTTGTCAAAGTTAACTTATGCAGAACTACAGAAGAGGACACAGTAAGCTAGGCCGATTTTAGGCTGAGTTTACTTTTTTCCTGACGAGGGAAGGGGGTGAGAGGGCCAAGGTTCAAGAGTCACGGTTCGCTACTGTTATATAGACAAGGGCTGATGAGACTAATTAGACACAACTAGAAACAGACTAACAAGAGGGAAACTACAAGCTAAAAGACTATATAAAATAAGAGAAAGACATACCCTGACAATGAGAGCTATTCTCAAAACTAACTTGATTCAACTTATTTTTTAAATTAATTTTAATCAGATTGTGTGGTAGTGATTTTTAGTAAATGTATGAAGTCAATCCTTTTTGCAAAATATTTTGCTGGAAAACCGTTTATGCTATATTTCTTTAAAATAAATGACACATTTTATTAGTCTCTTGTATGTTGATGAGCCGCTGACCTGTTATTCAGACAGTGACTTTGCCTCTTTGTTAATTTGACTAATTCAATTACTAACTTCAGACAGAAAGGGACATCCACATGTGTGTCTATTATGTATTTCAGAAGTAATCCTAAGGGTCCTGTTAACACCTGTTCTGTATTCAGAGTTCTGCTGCAATGACAATCTTCTAGTGATCTGTCCATTAAGGGTGTGAAGCAAACATTGGCAAACAAACACACGCAATACACTGCTGACGCATTGTGCCCAGAGGTCAGTGAGTTTGTTTTGATGACATTAAAAGTTGCAAAACTTTTAAAATTTTGCAATCAGAATCAGCATGAATATAAAATCACCAATGAGATAATTATTCATAATTAGTACCACACAAAGTTCAGAAAATCTCTGGTAATATGCTGAATGCATGTATGTTCTGTGCCTTAAACATTATTTAATGTTGAATTATTTAATATTGTGGCAAGAAAGATGCATTAGGCCTGCTGAACTGCCTGTTTTAGCTCTGAAGCAGTGTTTATGTGTGTGCATGTTTGTCCACTGCAGCCTGTTGATACCCTGTGTAAGGAATATAGGCTGTGACACACCAAGCTGACATTAAAGAACTAGTGCCAACAAATCCAACTGCTGTTTTACCTTTCATTGTCTGCATCTTGGCCAAAAAGTTGCACTTGAACACACTGCACAGTCTAGACCACAGCCAATGGCCAGCTAGCATATATGTTCTGTGCCTGCGTGAGAAGAAATTATTTTCTATACCAGCCGGTGGCAGTAGTCTGTATTCAGCATTCAGTAAGGGAAGCAGGAGCAAAGACAGGGGATATACAAACTGTAAACAAAGCAGCGTCTGCTTAACATTTTGAATATGAGTCATGTTGATCCCTTGGTCTTCACTTTCTTAATTGAAAATATTGATATTTCACTTCATATGAAAATATTTGTGTATTTGAATGCTCAGATAAAATGAAAAATTTGAAGAGTCTTCTGTGTGTGCCTTCATGACTGTCATTTGCTTGCTTTCATCACTTTCATTTTTCTTCTTGTGGACTGATTCACTATGCTGAACAGCCAACTACAATCTCTCTCACTGACTGCTACAATGCTGATTCAACACCAAAAAGCCACAGATGGTGGTCCAACTATACAAACATTGCTCAAGTGACGTCCGACTGTTGGCTTGGTGTGTCACATCCTTATAATGTAGGGGTGCTTCAAATCAAAAGGGGTCCAGTGAGTTTCAAGTTGTATCAAGACATTTTACAGCACAACATTAGTGCAGTGAAGTGCTCAAACTGGCCCAACCATCATCTGCTGCCATCCCTGATGCTTCATAATGCAATAATTACTTTTTGTCAACAGTACTAACCTTGGCAGTGAAATGTTTTTTTCTCCCTTTCCAAACTATGCTATGCATAAGACAAAATAAGATATGAAATCAGAAAATTCTGCGTTTACATCATATCAACAATTAAAGCTTGTCACAGTCTCAGTGCCATCCACAGCACCAGACCTGTCAGCTCCGCCCACTATATCATTATCACCTGAATTCTAATCACCTGCACATGCTCATTAGGACTCAGAAAGTTTCAGATGCATCCCAGAAGCTTCGCTAAAGATAGGGGCCGTTCACATGTTGCGTCTAAAAACGCGTGGAAAACGCAGCCGCGCCGCTTTCTCCTTCTTTCCAAAGTGCTTGCGCTCCCATGGCGTCTGTCAGTGCTATGCAACCATGAACAGCGCTCCCACGACGACAAGGACGTTTCAGCAAAGGATAACCCCAATTGATTTCTAGCCCATGCATTAGCTCTACTACTAGATATAATTATGGAGATGATAAATAAGAACCCGCCTGTACAGCTATGATCAGCTGTTTGGCTGAGCTTTCAATCTTTTGTTACGGAAAAAATTACAGATAAAAATGTCTGATTAAATTGGGATTAATCACAAGTCAACTCATGAGAGTCATGTGATTAATCGTGATTAAATATTTTAATCGATTGAGAGCCCTAATAAATATGTGAATTCCATACTCACCTATTTACACTCACTTATGGTATTTTGGACCAGCGGAGAAATCCTGAGATGGGGAGAGAGCTGTTTTGAGAACTGTATTAAGAAAATCATCAAAAAAATCACAAACTCTTTAGAACCGGTCTTTCTTAATTCCACCACTGTTGAGAGTCCATAGACAACAACACAGCAGGAAATACCTCCTGAGTACCGGGCATTCCAGGATATCTTCAGTAAGCAGCTGGCAACCAGATTACCACCTCATCGGCCATGGGACTGTGCCATCGATCTGCTGCCTGGGCCTACGCCACCTAAAGGAAGGATTTATCCACTGTCCATACCGGAGCAGAAGGCCATGGAGGAGTACATTAAGGAGGCTTTAAAACATCAGTTCATCCATCCATCTACTTGCCCTGCCGCTTCCAGCTTCTTCTTTGTCAGTAAAAAGGGCGGAGGCTCGAAGCCCTGCATCGACTACTGAACTCACAACTCACAAACCATCAAGTTCCGGTATTTTCTTCCCCTTGTCCCAGCTGCCCTGGAATAACTTTGAGGTGTCCAGATATTCACCAAGTCGGACCTGCGGAGGGTTTATAACCTCGTTCGAATACGTGAGGGTGTCTGCCTTTGTAACACCATCATGCCACTATTACCCCTTTTCCACCAGCACGAACCGGGTGCTAGTTCAGAGCTAGTGCTAGTGCCAGTTCGGAGTTGGTTCAACTGACGAGCCTTCTAAGAACCGGTTTGCCTTTCCACGGGCTAGAGAGCCACCACAGAACCAGGTCTTATGTCACTGTATACGTCTCATATTTCACAGCAAAGCTAGTGCGGCAGCGCCAAACACAAACACACCAAGCTTGTTCGAGATGTATCGGTTTCTCGCAGAGCGATCGGCGCATGACATCAAAGCACCATGAGAACGATCCAAAAATACAAGGAGTCGTATGCTCTACAAACGCTCCCACGGACCCGCGGCACTCCGATGTCACCCGCCGATTGGTCCGCTCCGATGCATCTCGAACAAGCCTTCCATCAACAATGGCAGAAGTTTCGCTACTATTGATGCTCATGGCTTTGCGAACCTACATCTGCATCCAAACACGGCTCACCGTAATTTGTATATAGGCGGAGATTACAATCGAGCTGCTACTAGCTCGATTAGCTGCTATTTCAAAAATGGCGGTCACAAGTTTCTTGTTGGTCACGGTAACCCCGCCCCCAGCCTGATGCAAGCGGTTCTTACTTCTAGACCAGCAATGTTTTGGTGCTACTTACAAACCACTTTTCCTGGTTCGGAGCTGGTGCTTTGGGTGTGGAAAGACAAAGAACTGATTTTAAACTAGGCTCTGGCTCCGAACCAGCACTCGAACTGCACTGGCGGAAAAGGGGTATATGAGTACCTCGTTATGATGTACGGGCTGGCTAACTCAACCTCCTTATTTCAAGGTTTCATGAACGAGGTGTTCTGAAAGTACCTCCATCACTTCTTCATAGTTTATATTGATGACATCCTGACCTACTCCTGGGACCTGGTCGAACATTGCCACCACGTGACGCAGGTCCTCAAAAAACTCAGTGAGTTCCAACTCTACCTGAAACTTGAGAAGTGTGAATTCCATAAAGACACCATCCATTTCCTCGGTTATGTCATCAGTAAAAACAGCATCCAGATGGACCAGGGGAAAGTTGAAGCTGTTGAGAACTGGCCACAACCCTAAACTGTCAAAGAGTCACAATGTTTCCTTGGTTTTGCCAACTTCTACAGAAGATTCATCGCCAATTTCAGTAAGATCAGTTCTCCGCTCACCTCACTTCTCTGTGATCGGCCCAAGTCTCTGTCCTGGAACCCGGAAGCTATTCAAGCATTTCATACCCTCAAGAAAGCCTTCTGCACAGCTCCTACCCTCGTTCATCCCAATCCAGAACTGCCGTTCATCGATGAAGTGGATGATTCTGCCACCGGAGTGGGAGCTGTGCTATCGCAGTGGCAAGGGGAACCTCCCAGACTTCTTTCAAAAGAAATTGTCCCCGGTGGAGCGCAACTATGACAGTGACAATCGCGAACTTCTAGCTGTTAACCCCCAGGAGTCTGAGTGATTCTGGGGCCCTTGAGATGTTTTGACATGCCCTGACATTTGTGCTTATTTCAGCTACTTATAACATACTATTGGCCAACATGTAATTTTGCTGTATTCAGCACAAACTCTGTTACAATAATATGCGAGCAAAATAGATGTACATGTTTGCATTTTTTTGAAAATAAAGATTATGCATGGTTAGTAAGTTTTGGGGAAAGAAATGTCCTTGCAATAAGGCCATAAAACACATACTGAATAGTTGTTCACAAGACTTTTGAGTTATCAAGCTTGTAGGCTAGAATTTTTACTACACAAGTATGTAGAAATTATTTTGAACCCTTCAACACAAACAATATAATGATTTAAATTTTGTAAGTCAGTTTTTGTGTCACCTCTGCTGAATGCGTGGGAGTGTTGATGGCCATGAATATTAATGTGATTCACACCAGGGGAGACAAAAGACACTGTGGCTAATCCTCCATAAAAGTGGAACATTGTGAGGCAGCCTGAACAAAGAATTTAGGAGATTCAAAGACCACAGTGCTACATATATAAACATATAAACAGTATTGTTTAAAAGTTTGCACACATTAAGTTACTATTTTGAAAGAAGTCTCTTATGCTCTTTAAGTCTATATTTATTTTTATCAAAAACACAGTAATATTGTGAAATATTATTACAATTTACAACAACTGTTTTCTATGTGAATACTTGATTTTACACATGAAACAACATGTAGTGCTACAGAAGACAGTCTACATAGGGAGAGACGAGGCTTTTTTTTTTTACAGATATGGGTGGTTTGAAAAGGCCCACTCACCCACCTCTGCATAACCTACTCGCTCACATAGAGTTACAGCTGCTCATGCAAGGGAGCATCATGCAAGGAAAATGTCCAGGATTGAGGGGACAGGGACACCAATGATCTTTGCAGCCCAATGGTCAGTAGGAGGTGGTCAACAGAGCACACACATCTGAACACAGTCACACATCTTTGTGCCACACTTGAAAACAGTTCCTGTTCAACTGAAGACATAAGTGAACATTGCATGCCTGGCATTTCTTTGCAATGCACACAGCTCCGACGACCAACCGTTGCCATCAGAGGTCAGCTCAGCTCCTGGAACTTTCTGTGACACACCACTGTGTGACACATGTGACACAGCAGAGCTCAGTTGTGGTCCAGTTTCACGTGCGGGCAAGAATCGCAGAGTCTGTGGAAACATGTCAACATCAGTCTCCGTCTTCCATGACAGAGTGGACTGCCTGTTGCTTGCCTGCTTGTTTGCCTTGGCTCTCTTCGGAACAGGTGCTTGGAAATTTTCTCTGTCACATCTGTAAAAAAGTGTGAAAATGCTGATAACACAATCAAAGAAACAGTGTTATTATCATTACCAAAACTGAGTGAAATATATTACGAATATGTTTAGAGAGTATCACATTACAAACGTTTACACTTGAGCATATATACACAAACATTTGTAGGTGACATTGTAAGGCGCGACCGCCGACTCCAGAGTGTTAAACTTGCCTTGGGTGAGTGGAGACATTGGCTGGAGGGAGCTGCACATCCATTTGAAGTCATCACTGATCATCACAATCTGGAATCTGTACACACGTCAAGCTTGCTGGGCCCTCTTCTTCACTCGATTCAACTTCACTGTCACCTACAGACCTGGAAGCAAGAACCAAAGAGCTGATGCCTTGCCTAGAATGTACAACCCTGAACCTGGTCCTGTCTATCCTGGGTCCATTCTCCCTCCAGCCATTCATGTGTCACGTTAACAGTCCTGTTTTAATGCTTAGAGTGAATTGGCTACTAGCGAATATGCAACATTGCATTTATGCAGCAGCAGCAAGCAGACAGTTGCCATGAGGATACTGAGACAAAGCTTTGCTGAACTCGCAAAGTTAAATAGGCTTCAGTTTTGTATTCGCACATCAAACAGAGCTACAACAATACAGGCCTGGTTCTATGAGGTGCTAGAGGGTGCTAAGCGCCATCAAACGCAAGGAAGAGCACCCTCAGTTGATATTGTAATAATATATTAGTGAAACAATTGGTAAACGCTCCTGTGCATATTTGTGTTTGCGCTCTGGAAAACATCAAATGTATATGTTTTTGCAGCGGTGAGCAATGTAGCCAATCGCAGACATAGTTATTGATCTCTGGAATGCAATGGCCAATCAGAGGTGCTTAAGTTAACTCAACATAAACACCACTCAAAATGCCAAAGTTTTATTCAGTGGTAAGTAATGCAGGCTCGTGAAACCTCTCATTAACAAACAAAGTGTAGACACAATGAAAGTAATAGATTTATTGTGCATTGTTGGCAGCTTCATTAAAACGGTACTTTGTGAGATCATGATGAACTGACAAAGTGAATCAGCATTTTAATAGTGCTTGTAAAGGAATCGCGTTTGTAAAGGAAGCGGTCTTGGCTTGCTTTCAAAGCTACAGCCTATATGATCCAATTAATAAACTATTGTTTTCATGCTGCTAAGAGGGCCGACGACCAGTTGCATGTTGCAAAGTTTTGGAAGTGACATTTACATATAAATGCTGGATTCAATCTGCACTGGACAGAAACATGACATGTTAAAATAGTAACGCATTAAAGCAACGTAAGGCAGCCTAATAGATTAATAGAAAATATTTGTACCAAAATATTTCTAAATATTTTTTTTTTCTATTCCAAATGGTGAAAGTGATGACTCTGGAGCCAGGCCTGATCCCTAGTAGTTTTGTACAGCAGCAGTAGCATGTATACAAATTTAGATTGCAAATGTTAGCAAATATCAACAGCAACAGAACGCTAGCAGACGTTGACACAGTGTGTCTTGCTTAAATGAGTTGAGATCAGTCGTGTTTTGGGCTAATGAGTACCATGCAATGTGAACATTATCATTATTTAAAATGCAAACAATGTATTCACCTTATTTTCATTCGAAGTACACTAGCAGCTGCATTTCCAGCAGAATTATATATGTTTTCACTTATTCAATGGGATTTACAGCAATTCCATTTCTTTGTGCATCACTATAGGGGGCCGCAGCAAAAATCTGCATCACACATTTTATTACTAATTTTTGTCATTTGTACAGTATGCAAAATCATTTTACTGCCAGTGTTTGAACTGTTGGTGGAAAATAATTGTTACTAGACAGCATTAGAGTGGGTGGTAGATTGGTTTGGTCTGTTTGATCCAGACACTGTATAAATAAAAAGACAGTAAAGAGAGGAGAACAAACTCCTAACAGGAGGAGACTCACTCATGGCCTATGAGACAGAGGATCATGAGACTCAATACTGCTTTCCTGCCATCAACTCATCATGTATCAAGGGAATACGCTCCAGATATGAATACAGTTTTATGTATGTGTTTTTTTCATTGCTGTCAGCATGGACTGTGTTTCTGAACCTTCTGGTGATCATTTCCATCTCTCACTTCAAGAAGCTTCACACTCCAACCAACCTGATTATTCTCTCTCTGGCTGTGGCCGACCTGCTTGTTGGACTTATTGTGATGCCTGTGGATGCCATAAAGCTGATTGAGACATGCTGGTTCTTTGGAGACACTTTGTGTGACCTGTTTATGATAATCATGGGTCTGGTCCTCTCAACATCTATTTGTAATTTAGTTTTAATTGCTGTTGATCGTTATGTGGCTGTGTGTCACCCTTTACTGTACCCACAGAAAATAACCACAACTAAAACCTTAATAAGCATCTGTTTTTGCTGGGTTTTCTCTTTTGTCTACAATTCTGTCTATCTGATTAGTTTCAGATATTTTGAAAGTTCACAAAGAACAGACACATGCTATGGAAAGTGCTTTTTAATAATAGATTTTTCATGGACAGTCGTTGACGTGTTCATTTCTTTCTTGTTTCCTTTGACTGTGATCATAACTTTATATTTGAGGATATTTTATGTTGCACATCAGCAAGTGAAAGTTATAAACTCTCTGATGAAGGGTGGTAAATGTGTAAAGGAAGGTTCAGTGAGGAAGAAATCTGAGAGTAAAGCTGCTCTGACATTAGGAATCATTGTGACAGCTTATCTGCTGTGCTTTATTCCATACTATATCTTGTCTTTAACAAGTAGTACAATAACCTCTTCTGCTGCAATGACATTTCTAATATGGACTATATATGCTAACTCAGGCATGAATCCTGTTGTCTATGCTTTATTTTACCGCTGGTTTAAAATATCAGTTAAACACATCTTAACTCTTAAAATATTGAAACCAGCATCCTCTCTCTTAGATATATTTACAGATTGTTCATGATTTGTGTAGAATTTTTTTTTTTTTTTTTTTTTTTGATAAAGCACAAACTCATGTAGTAGATGTAATCTCAGTTTGTAATAAACTGAATGTGAACATACTGGATACCAGATGTCTCTATGTGCCATATCAGCTGATTAACAGGAAAAAAAATAAATGTAAGATATTTTAATGACATTTTAAATGAAGGTAAATAATTACATTTACCTTGCAAGAATCTGATGTGCTTATGTTAAATTAATTTTATAGAGGCAAGTCTGGCCATTATTTTAATTTTAGTTACCTGCATAACTCATTAATTGTGGGTATAACTGATTAAGTCAACATTTTTAGTCTATGATTAGTGTTTATTTGTTTTGGCTATTCCCAAACTATATTGCTATACTGAGATGAGTGAAATCAACTGAAATACGTAATAAATACTGAAATAAAATGTGTTAGCAATGTATTTAACTGCACATTAACATTTAGGCTCTATAATATAACAAATATAATATATAAAATGCCATAGAGGTAATATAAGTGTTTAGACACTTTGCATCACAGAAATACATTATATTTTAAAGTATATTAAAATAGAAAACCATTATTTTAAATTGTAATAATATTTCACAGTGTTGATTGGCCAATATTGCTGTTTTTCTGACCTCTGGGCACAATGCGTCAGCAGTGTATTGCGTGTATTTGTTTGCCAATGTTTGCTTCACACCCTTAATGGACAGATCACTAGAAGATTGTCATTGCAGCAGAACTCTGAATACAGAACAGGTGTTAACAGGACCCTCAGTATTACATCTGAAATACATAATAGACACACATGTTGATGTCCCTTTCTGTCTGAAGTTAGTAATTGAATTAGTCAAATTAACAAAGAGGCAAAGTCACTGTCTGAATAACAGGTCAGCGGCTCATCAACACACAAGAGACTAATAAAATGTGTCATTTATTTTAAAGAAATATAGCACAAACGGTTTTCCAGCAAAATATTTTGCAAAAAGGATTGACTTCATACATTTACTAAAAATCACTACCACACAATCTGATTAAAATTAATTTAAAAAATAAGTTGAATCAAGTTAGTTTTGAGAATAGCTCTCATTGTCAGGGTATGTCTTTCTCTTATTTTATATAGTCTTTTAGCTTGTAGTTTCCCTCTTGTTAGTCTGTTTCTAGTTGTGTCTAATTAGTCTCATCAGCCCTTGTCTATATAACAGTAGCGAACCGTGACTCTTGAACCTTGGCCCTCTCACCCCCTTCCCTCGTCAGGAAAAAAGTAAACTCAGCCTAAAATCGGCCTAGCTTACTGTGTCCTCTTCTGTAGTTCTGCATAAGTTAACTTTGACAAGAAAAGAAACAAGCAAACACCACAGTGAGTATGAGAGTTATCTCCAAAATAAAACAAAATGTAATAAGATGCAAATTCTCCTTACAAATAATTGCATAATCACACAATCATTGTGTTAACTTCTGTGGAAGATGGTGGCAACTGGGCGGGTTGTACGACACACAAAACCAACAAAAATTTTATGTAAGCTGACGCATCAAAGCAAATTAGCATTGGTCACTTCCGCATCACAGACAGTGAACATTATGGCATGGATTATGGCATTCTGGAACCCACCACCACAAACAAGCAATGTTAATGAATAATAGCAATGATAATAAATAATATTATTAGATTGGCACAGCAGCCTTTTAAATGTATGTAACAGACTGTAATAAACTTTTGGTATATTTGGGAAAAATGCAACTATTATTCAGAATTACAACAAATGTGCATAATGGTCACTGAGTTGGTAAATTTACAGATTGATCAGTAATTCTGCAAAATGACTGTTTTCTCAAATAAACAGCTTAACATATAAAACACTGGCAGTAGCGGCTGGAATAAAATCAGTTGGCAGGTACCGGTACTTTTGGCAACCCTAGTCTGGAGTTCTAAAAAATGTTTGATATTTGGATTTTGTTAGACAAATAGACTGTTTATCAAGCCAGGCCACAGTGTTATATTTTATGCGCTTTTGAAAATGCCAGAGAAACAGCGCTCTCTGTTATGGGATGGGATACAGATGTGTTATGGAAGAGTCACGTTATTTAAGATAGAACAGAAAGCTTTAAGCTTCTATAAGACCCGCCTTGGCCTTTAGAATAAAAGTATACAGTTGTAATTGCTGTGTAAATGGATTTGTGCCACCTCTGAGCAACAACAAACACTCTGCTCTGTGTAAAGACACCCAAATGATGCATCTGATGCGCTTCTGTGCCACCTTTGCAGTGTACATTTGGAATAACATAATCAATCAGATGTAATCAAAACCACATGTCCTGTAATGTGTATTTATGCATGAACCATAATGACCCTTTTGGTCGTGACTCTTATGGTCCAGACTCATATATGATACATATGACTGACACTAAACACACTGTAATAACAAGACTATCAACATGTTTGAAAGTGAAAAAATCATCTCGGCCAAATAAACAATAAGGCCTTGACAAGAACTAAGTCACGTTTGTACTGGTTAGGGATGGGAGCTTATTTCTGTTTCTAAATCATGTCATCTTTCTACCGGGTGTCTTTTAGATCACAACACTGGAGTAGAATCTAATCTTTAACACTTGTTAAACTGTTGCACAGATATAATACACTATTAATCTATATCTTTTCCCTTTGTGCTTTGAACTTTTCAATGCGAAGTGCTGCGCACTGTGACTCAACGTTGCTTCAAGCACATCATTCTGCACACAAGCGCTTTGCCGCTCTGTATTGGAGCCTTTCATGTTATAATACTTTTACGCAACGAAAGATTATTAATAGCCTATCTTGTTCTGTCCTATCTATCATATGTTGTTGCCTCATTAAAAAGCTGTGCTATACATTTAAAAGAAATGTCTTTTCATTTTACAGTATAATACATTTACTTGTTTTTCATCAATGTGTTTTATAACAATACAAAGAGCAATGTGGAAAATTTTACCTTTTATTTGTTCCCCACTAAATGTTTTTTTTACTATAATAATAACTATAAGAATAACTTTTGCTGCTGAATTATCCACTAACCTCATTTATAGGTTAACCTCATTTAAAACCTCATTTATAGCTCACATCTTTATATATATATATATATATATATATATATATTTTTTTGGCCATAGATATAATGTGTTGCCTTTTGACGACGGTCATATAATTTAATGTTTATGCTTTAAAAAAGTGCATAGAGCTGCTAATTTCATTTGTTGTTTGTTGATTTTCAAATATAAAACTTGTTGAAATGTTTTCAGTGTGCGTATCAGTTCTTTTTGAACATTTTCATCTCATTTTAACAGAACCATGATAATATTGATAATCGTGATAATTTTGGTCACTATAATCATGATATGAAATTTCCATACTGTCCCATCTCTGATACTGGTTTATTTATGTCATAAATTAAATGTAATTATTTATCTTCAATTACATTTAAAATGACTTTAAAATAACTCACATTCTTTTTTTTTTTTTTCTCATTAATGATCTAATGGAAAATTTGGTACTCAGACCAGACCACAGCTAAGTCCATGTTAGAAATGTCATTGTGGTAGAAGATATTATTGTAATCCCTGTTAAAGACAATATATAGTATGGAATAAAGCAGAGCAGATAAACTGTCACAATGATTCCTAATGTCAGAGCAGCTTTGCTCTCAGATTTCCTCAGAAGAATAAGTGATTCTCCACGTAAAACACTAATTACAGCTAATTACTTCACTATTATAAGCTAAAGAACAAAACCAACAGAGACAGATGCTCATCAAAGTTTTAGCTGTGGTTATTTTCTGTGGGTACAGTAAAGAGTGACACACAGCCACAAAATGATCAACAGAAAATAAAAATAAATTAACTAAGAGATGACGCACTGAGCACTCTTTTCTCATGATTATCATAAACAGTCCACAGAAAGTGTCTCCAAAGTACCAACACATTTCAATCAGCCTAGTGGCCTTTATGGATATCACAATAAGTCCAATAAGCAGGTCAGCCACAGCCAGAGAGAGAATGATCAGGTTGGTTGGAGTGTGAAGCTTCTTGAAGTGAGAGATGGAGATGATCACCAGCAGGTTCAGAAACACAGTCCATGCTGACAACAATGAAAAAAACTCTGGCCTTCGATGTCCACTTTCCTGCAGAGTTTAGTTCCAGCCTTGATCAAACTCAACTGCCTATAACTTTCTAGTGACTCTGAAGACCCTGTTTAGCTTGTTCAGGTGTGTTTGTTTAGAGCTGGAGCAAAACTCTTCAGGAAAGTGGACCTGTAGGGCCAGAGTTGAGAAGTCCTGGTTTAAATCATATCTGAGACGCATTTACACATAAATATTGTGATTTACAGATGCTTTATGTATAACAACCTACATACGTAGGCAATTGTCTTCCAACTGTCATGGAACCTTACAAGCAAGTAATAGGCTGCCACTCCGTGTGCCACACAAACATACAAATTGATTTCAATAAAATCTGACTTTAGCATGTTAACATACTGTACAAGTTAATAGTAAGATACATTAATAAGAATAAAAATACACATGATACAAATGAAAGACATTTTGTATTGATATTTTTCAGTACTGAATTAACTAAGTTTATTATCAACATTATTAACGCCTCATGAATCTGTTGCAATGAACTTTGGGAGTATTTGGTATCAAAGTATTTGTTTCATCTTATTGGAGAATTACTGCAATGAAAACGCATTGTCTCTTCTGTTTGTTTTTTTCCATCTATTTATGTTTTTGAGGCCTAGAAATGAATAAGACATTTAACTAATTAAATCCAAAATCAAATAAACAGTAAAAATGTTGGCTTTAACATATGCACATCAGATTCTAATTGCAAGGTAAATATAATTATTTACCTTCATTTAAAATACCTTTTAAATTACATTTTTCCTGTTAATAAGCTTATGGCACATCTGGTATCCAGTATGTTCACATTCAGTTTACAGATGCATGAAAGTACTATACATTAGTCTATGCTTTGTCAAATAGAGAGAAAAAAATACCATCTTCCTCCTCTACAAAAATCATGAATAATATGTAAATATGTCAAAGAGAGAGGATGCTGGTTTCAATATTTTAAGAGTTAAGATGTGTTTAACTGATATTTTAAACCAAGGGTAAAATAAAGCATAGACAATAGGATTCAGGCTTGAGTTAGCATAAATAGTCCATAGTAGAAATGTCATTGTAGCAGAAGAGATTATTGTACTACTTGTTAAAGACAAGATATAGAATGGAATATAGCACAGCAGATAAGCTGTCACAATGATTCCTAATGTCAGAGCAGCTTTACTCTCAGATTTCCTCCTCACTGAATTCTCCATTACACATTTACCACTCTTCATCAGAGAGTTTATAACTTTCACTTGCTGATATGCAACATAAAATATCCTCAAATATAAAGTTATGATCACAGTCAAAGGAAACAAGAAAGAAAAGAACAGGTCAATGTATGTCCATGACAAATCTATTAAATAGCACTTTCCATAGCATGTGTCTGTTCTTTGTGAATTTTCAAAATATCTGCCACTAATCAGATAGGCAGTATTGTAGGCAAAGGAGAAAAACCAGCAGAGACAAATGCTTATTAAGGTTCTAGTTGTGGTTATTTTCTGTGGGTACAGTAAAGGGTGACACACAGCCACATAACGATCAACGGCAATTAAAACTAAATTACAAATAGACGTTGAGAGGAGCAGACCCATGATTAATATAAACAGGTCACACAAAGTGTCTCCAAAGTACCAACATGTCTCAATCAGCTTTATGGCTTCCACAGGCATCATAAGTCCAATAAGCAAGTCAGCCATAGCCAGAGAGAGAATAATCAGGTTGGTTGGAGTGTGAAGCTTCTTGAAGTGAGAGATGGAGATGATCACCAGCAGGTTCAGAAACACAGTCCATGCTGACAGCAATGAAAAAAACACATACATGATATTGTATTCATGTCTTGAGCGTTTTCCCTTGATACATGATGAGTTGATGGCAGGAAAGCAGTATTGAGTCCCATGTTTCTGTGTCTCATAGGCCATGAGTGAGTCTCCTCCTGTTAGGAGTTTGTTCTGCTCTCCTTACTGTCCTTTCATTTATAGTGTCTGGATCAGATTGACCAACCCAACTACCGCCCACTCTAATGCTGTCTAATAACAATTATTTTTTTCCAATAGTAAAATGACTTTGCATATGGTACAAAATACAAAAATGAATAACAAAAACTGTGGTGCAGATTGTTGATGTGAGCCCCTATAGCGATGGTCCTGTCCACATCAGTAGATATACCAATAGACTGCAGCTGATAGCCCCTGACTCCGTGTTCTAAAGTGCCCAGTTTGTGCCAGTCACTAACATACAGTACATTCATATAAAGTCACAGCTGCTGAAGGTGCATCAGTTGACATGATCACAATACAAAGACTACAGTGGGGCTTTGTGATGCTCGTCACTAATATTAATGACATATGAAAGCACAATAACCTCTCCCAATGGTTTAAATTATCTGTACATCTATAATGTTTATATCTACAGTACATCTTCCATTCATAGGCATAGATAAGAGAATTCAGAGCAGAGTTAACATATATAGTCCATATTAGAAATGTCATAATGGCAGAAGTAATAACTGTTGTCCCTGTTACAGACAACATATAGTGTGGAACATAGTAAAACCTTCATCCTTCGCCAAACCGTTTATAACTTTCACTTGCTGATGTGCAACATAAAATAACTTTGAATATATATTATGATCCAGGTATAAGGATTATTAAATAGAGGACATTTTTAAATGATTATCAGCTCATCACATACATCTCTTCTAAAACAATGACACTGCTAACATGGACTTTGTATGTTAACTCAGGTCTGAAACCTCTTATCTATGATTTATTCGAGTCTTCGAATCTTTTGTTTTGAATCAGTGGTTTGGATCGCATCTCAAACTGCCAAACTGCTGAAATTACATGACTTTGGCGCTTGAAACAAAAGATTTGAAGCAGTGTTTTGAAATCGGCCATCACTAGATATTGTTGAAAAGTCATTATTTTGTTTTTTTTGGCGCACAAAATTATTCACGTCACTTTATAATATTAAGGTAGAACCACTGTACTCACAAGAACTGTTTTAAATATGTTTTTAGTAGCTTTCTGGGCACTGAAAGTATAAATTAACTTGCTGGCAATAGAGGCCTCACTGAGCCATTGGATTTCATCAAAAATATCTTAATTTGTGTTCCGAAGATGAACGAAGGTCTTACGGGTGTAGAACGACATGTGGGTGAGTAATAAATAACATAATTTTAATTTTTGAGTGAACTAACACTTTAAATTGTCACCCCGTCCTATCATCCAGACTGCACTCTGGGGCTACTAGCTGTTTGGGAATGAAGTCATGTAAGTTCTGGGAGGTAAATTATATGAAACGACATTGACGACAGACTTTGGCTAAGGCATTTCAGAATGACCAAAACAACATTTCAGATGTTGTGCAACAAGATTGACTTTTTTGATGCACATCAAGGAATTTATTCGCTAAATGTGCTTTCATCATAGTTAATGCGTGTCTTATTGGATACAAAAACTATCCATCTTTACGCACATTTTTAGAATTTATGCGCATCTTGGCATTTCCATCCAGCATTTTTTATGCTATATTCCAAAATTCACATAAAAAATAGGTGGATGGAAACATGGATAATGATAAGCATCACAACGTCTCTGTAAATGTGTGCAAGGCCCACTGTAATCTGTGTATTAGGTTCATGTCCACTCACACCTACAGAAGCCCTGACAACATCAGTGTATTGTGTAAGTTTGTTTGCTTCACACCCTTAATGAACGGATCACTGGAGGATTGTCAGTGATCACTAGTCACTGATCACTGGTCAGTGGCCAGGTGCACACAGACAGAGATTTTGGGGCTCACCAATGGCAATGATAATACAGTACACCCAAATATATATTTGGACACACTAGCCACACTAATTAGGATTTCAACAAAATATCAATAAATTTTAAGACAAACCGGGTATAGTATGAGCAGTGTGAAATGTGAATAAAGATAACCCAGGATTCCATTTACCAGGGGTTTAGAATGACCCAGGGTTAACTATTTCAAGTGTGTAAAGCCCTTATATGGAGAAAAATCCTGGAATGTTTTCCTCAAAAATCTTAATTTCTTTTTGAATAAAGAAAGATATGAACATCTTCGATGACATGGGAGTGAGTAAATTATCAGGAAATTTCAATTCTGTTTACTCAGGAGGTACTTGCCCTGCCGCTTCCAGCTTCTTCTTTGTCAGTAAAAAGGACGGAGGCTCGAAGCCCTGCATCGACTACCGAACTCACAACTCACAAACCATCAAGTTCCGGTATTTTCTTCCCCTTGTCCCAGCTGCCCTGGAATAACTTTGAGGTGTCCAGATATTCACCAAGTTGGACCTGCGGAGGGTTTATAACCTCGTTCGAATACGTGAGGGTGTCTGCCTTTGTAACACCATCATGCCACTATTACCCCTTTTCCACCAGCACGAACCGTGTGCTAGTTCAGGGCTAGTGCTAGTGCCAGTTCGGAGTTGGTTCAACTGACGAGCCTTCTAAGAACCGGTTTGCCTTTCCACAGGCTAGAGAGCCACCACAGAACCAGGTCTTATGTCACTGTATACGTCTCATATTTCACAGCAAAGCTAGTGCGGCAGCGCCAAACACAAACACACCAAGCTTGTTCGTGATGTATCGGTTTCTCGCAGAGTGATCGGCGCATGACATCAAAGCACCATGAGAACGATCCAAAAATACAAGGAGTCGTATGCTCTACAAACGCTCCCACGGACCCGCGGCACTCCGATGTCACCCGCCGATTGGTCCGCTCCGATGCATCTCGAACAAGCCTTCCATCAACAATGGCAGAAGTTTCGCTACTATTGATGCTCATGGCTTTGCGAACCTACATCTGCATCCAAACACGGCTCATCGTAATTTGTATATAGGCGGAGATTACAATCGAGCTGCTACTAGCTCGATTAGCTGCTATTTCAAAAATGGCGGTCACAAGTTTCTTGTTGGTCACGGTAACCCCGCCCCCAGCCTGATGCAAGCGGTTCTTACTTCTAGACCAGCAATGTTTTGGTGCTACTTACAAACCACTTTTCCTGGTTCGGAGCTGGTGCTTTGGGTGTGGAAAGACAAAGAACTGATTTTAAACTAGGCTCTGGCTCCGAACCAGCACTCGAACTGCACTGGCGGAAAAGGGGTATATGAGTACCTCGTTATGATGTACGGGCTGGCTAACTCAACCTCCTTATTTCAAGGTTTCATGAACGAGGTGTTCTGAAAGTACCTCCATCACTTCTTCATAGTTTATATTGATGACATCCTGACCTACTCCCGGGACCTGGTCGAACATTGCCACCACGTGACGCAGGTCCTCAAAAAACTCAGTGAGTTCCAACTCTACCTGAAACTTGAGAAGTGTGAATTCCATAAAGACACCATCCATTTCCTCGGTTATGTCATCAGTAAAAACAGCATCCAGATGGACCAGGGGAAAGTTGAAGCTGTTGAGAACTGGCCACAACCCTAAACTGTCAAAGAGTCACAATGTTTCCTTGGTTTTGCCAACTTCTACGGAACTTCTACAATTCTGTCTATCTGATTAGTTTCAGATATTTTGAAAGTTCACAAAGAACAGACACATGCTATGGAAAGTGCTTTTTAATAATAGATTTTTCATGGACAGTCGTTGACGTGTTCATTTCTTTCTTGTTTCCTTTGACTGTGATCATAACTTTATATTTGAGGATATTTTATGTTGCACATCAGCAAGTGAAAGCTATAAACTCTCTGATGAAGAGTGGTAAATGTGTAAAGGAAGGTTCAGTGAGGAAGAAATCTGAGAGTAAAGCTGCTCTGACATTAGGAATCATTGTGACAGCTTATCTGCTGTGCTTTATTCCATACTATATCTTGTCTTTAACAAGTAGTACAATAACCTCTTCTGCTGCAATGACATTTCTAATATGGACTATATATGCTAACTCAGGCATGAATCCTGTTGTCTATGCTTTATTTTACCGCTGGTTTAAAATATCAGTTAAACTCATCTTAACTCTTAAAATATTGAAGCCAGTATCCTCTCTCTTAGAAATATTTACAGATTATTCATGATTTGAGTAGATTTATTTTTTTTTTTTTGATAAAGCACAAACTCATGTAGTAGATGTAATCTCAGTTTGTAATAAACTGAATGTGAACATACTGGATACCAGATGTCTCTATGTGCCATATCAGCTGATTAACAGGAAAAAAAATAAATGTAAGATATTTTAATGACATTTTAAATGAAGGTAAATAATTACATTTACCTTGCAAGAATCTGATGTGCTTATGTTAAATTAATTTTATAGAGGCAAGTCTGGCCATTATTTTAATTTTAGTTACCTGCATAACTCATTAATTGTGGGTATAACTGATTAAGTCAACATTTTTAGTCTATGATTAGTGTTTATTTGTTTTGGCTATTCCCAAACTATATTGCTATACTGAGATGAGTGAAATCAACTGAAATACGTAATAAATACTGAAATAAAATGTGTTAGCAATGTATTTAACTGCACATTAACGTTTAGGCTCTATAATATAACAAATATAATATATAAAATGCCATAGAGGTAATATAAGTGTTTAGACACTTTGCATCACAGAAATACATTATATTTTAAAGTATATTAAAATAGAAAACCATTATTTTAAATTGTAATAATATTTCACAGTGTTGATTGGCCAATATTGCTGTTTTTTTCTGTATTTTTGATCAAATAAATGCAGGCTTGATGATCATGAGACTTCTTTCAAAAACATTATAAATAGTAATGCATCCAATCTTTTGACCGGTGCTGTAATTTAAAATATAGGCCTATACAAAATTTCCTTCACATGATGTGCAAAAATACATGCATGCATAAGATCACAAAAATCATGTTTTCTGTTAAGAGTGGACATTATATTAACGTTAATACAATAGCTGATATGATCCTGTTATCAGCATGCTCACAGAGGGTTTTTTATCTCACAGATTTGAGAATTATATTGGTCCACACTGGACTGCATGCATATGATACTGAGATCACTGACTGGAAGCAGGAAAGTTTTTTTTTTCTTCTTCTTTTTTTCCCTCATTGCAGAAAAACCAAATGCCAGGTATAATATGTTCACATATATCTTTGAACATGATTTATTTCCAGGTATAACTGTGAACTCAAAATGTGTCTTTGACTCACATTTATATAGTTAACTATATTTTAAATAAACTTCAAACAAAAAATGATATATTTCTTTTGTCATTGCATTCTTTCTTATTTCACTCAGTCACATTCCTGACTGAATGGCTCATTATGCGGCTCATTAGGGGCAGGGTCTTAATCTCCTCAGGTGTGAATCACAGCATTATTCATGAAGATTCACGCCTCTCCGCATACGGGCTTCCTAAACAAAAAGTGTCTTAGAAATTTAAAATCAATACATTGTTTTTTGTGTCCGGGTAGGCAGGATAATTTCCATATCATTTTGAAGCAAAAACTCTAGACTAAAATATACAATTCCCAAAAGTCTTGTGAAAAAAACATTTAATATGTATTTTGAGGCCTTATTTCAGTTACTTATTGTTTTTGTTTTTTCAAAAACCACGCATATATGTAATTCTCTCAAAAATATAAACATGTACATACTTGTTGCTCACATATTATTGTAGCCTAGTTTCTGCTGAATACAGTGTAATGAGACTTTTGTCATTAATATGTTTATAAACAGCTGAAAAAAGCACAAATGTCAGGGCATGTCAAAACTACTCCAGGACTCCAAATCAGCCCCCAGATTCCAGAGGGTTAGTTATTGCCCTGATAGTGGAAATGGGGATTTTCAATGCTTTAGCTGTTTTCTTACAGCCACTTTCTATTTTGTAAAGCTCAACAATCTTTTGCTGCACATCAGAACTATATTCTTTGGTTTTACTCATTGTGATGAATGATTAAGGGAATTTGGCCTTTGTGTTTGCAAACTATCTCGTCACAGGGCAGGCACCGACACTAAAAGCTCTGGTCCTGCCTTCGAAGCCCCTTAAGATGACTTCTCGCTTGAATGGCAGGGCATACACGGCAACGGGTCAGGCTGGTGCTGCCTTACACACTATGGCAGTGTTACAGGCTTACCAGGCTGATCTGCTGAAGGATCTGGATCAGGGGCAGGGTCTGTCCCCTGAGGCAGTAGAAGAGCTGCGCCGCACCACAAATCTTGCTCTCCAGGCCACTAAGCAGACTGCTGCCTCGGTTGGAAGATCGATGTTCAGCAATGGTGGCCACGGAGAGGCATCTGTGGTTGAACATGGCCGACATTGGGGAGAAAGAAAAGGGCTTTCTCCTCGATGCGCCAGTTTCGCCCCTTTGAACTTTTTGGCACCTCCGTCGAGGCGGTGGTGGGAAAGTTCAGAGAGGCGAAGGCGTGCTCGGCAGTGTTTCAGACCTGCATACTACTCAGATCCGAATCCAGGCCCAGACAGACAGGAGGTTCTGGCCCGTCCCGATTTGAAGATCGGAGACAGGGCCAAAAGTCCAGTGTCGCCTCTCGGGCACCTCCTCCTCATAGGAGCAGGTCCCAGAGAAGGTGGGACTCCAGGAAGAAGAGGGATCTGAGGGAGGTAATCAATTACAGACGCCAGCAGCGTCAGTAATTGATTTCCTCTCCATGAGGGTAGTTACATCTACCCTCTCCTTTCTTCTTCCGCCTCCTGAGTAATGGTAAAATTATACCCAGGCGCTTCTTACAATCAGGCCGAGGGCTGGGCCCATGATGAGTACTATTTTCTGATGGCTCGCCTTCTGGCTTGGTAGTAAAAGGAGCACTTTCAGGCTTGAAAGGACCATAGATTCCATCTTTTCTATGATGGTAAGTCTCCATCCTTCGAGCCGCAGGTTGAGCTTGGTCTATATTTATATATAATAAAATATATTGACCTTAGTTTTCTGTATAGTTTTTTCTGGGTGTGTGAAAAAAAAAAAAGAAAAAAGAAGGGAATCAAGGGCCCTGAAGTTCCCATTAGGTTGGCTAGAATGATTTGTGTTGGCAAAATGGCCGCCTTAACAGCCACCATATGGTAGAGTAGCTTTTCCTCTGGTTTTAGCTAGAGTTTGAATTAGAGATCAGCACTCTTTACTTCAGATAGATCTATGTTTGGGGCGGTCGTGGCCTAATGGATAGAGAGTCGGACTTGTAACCCAAAGGTCATGGGTTCGAGTCTCAGGTCCGGCAGGGATTGGCGGTGAGAGGAGTGAATGTCAAGTGCTCTCTCCACCCTTGAGCAAGGCACCGTACCCCCAACTGCTCCCCGGGCGCCGCAGCAATGGCTGCCCACTGCTCCGGGTGTGTGTTCACGGTGTGTGTGTGTTCACTGCTGTGTGTGTACACTTGGATGGGTTAAATGCAGAGCACAAATTCCTAGTATGGGTCACCATACTTGGCCACATGTCACTTCACTCACTATTAAGCGCCACCTGACATTGTTTGGCTTGGGTTGAGCATCGCTCCTCTGAGCTCATGATTTATGGAGTTTTATTTCTCAGAGTTTGCCTCCTCTCTATCGAGAGTTATTATTAGAGGCTGAGTTTAAGCCCCAGGCAGATCTATGCTTATGTGTGGCCTTATAGGCCCACAGCTATAGCTGAGTACATTGCCTGTTGGAATGTGTGGATCAAATTAAGCTCAGGTTGAGTTAAACTAGTTAACCTCACTGAATAGTTTGGTTCTCAGATTTGGATCCCTTAGAGCTTAGACACTACCACTGGCTGACACCCGTGTCTTTCTGAAGTCACAGGTCCTGTTCGGACCTCCCTCAGAGCATGTTGGCGTAAGTTTGTACTCCTCTTGCTTAAAGAGTAAAAAGTGTTTTTACTGAGTACATTGCCTGGTGGAATGTGTGGATAGAATTAAGCTCAGGTTGAGTTAAACTAGTTAACCTCACTGGATAGTTTGGTTCTCAGATTTGGCTCCCTTAGAGTTTAGACACTGCCATGAGCTGACGCCCGTGTTTTCTGGAGTCGCAGGCCCTGTTTGGGCCTCCTTCAGAGCATGATAGTATAAGTTTGTACTCCTCTTGCTTAAAGAGTTAAAAGTGTTTTTACTGAGTACACTGTTTGTTGGAACGTGTTGAGGTAGACTGTTATGTGGGCACTCTACAGTCTTAGCTGCTAGTTAAACTCGGTTTCAGTCAGAACGAGTTCCCATGTTTGTGGGCTCTTGCATTATCAGCAATTGTTGGCCAAGACTAGGTTACTATAATTAGACCAGGTCGGCCTCCCTGGTGGCAATCAGGTTTGATTTTGTTCCCCTGACAAGTGACTGGCTAGGGTTCCTGGCTAGGTATCAAGCGATTTGTGCTGTTTATCACTTCATAGGGTGGCAGAAACGCAGTGCATGTTCATCAGCGGCAGCGGTGAGCGGGTATTTGCCTTTTGCAGTTTCCCATGCGCTCCAATTAAAAACAAAAAACAGCGCGGGAGGGGGAGGTCTCTCTCACTTTGGCCTGTAAATTCAGAAGACAAACCAATGGGCCACTGTCCCTGTGTGATGGGCCAGTTCATGGCAAAAAAAATAAATAAAAATAAAATAAAATAAAATAAAATAAATAACCTTTTATCGGTCCCAAAGTGTGTCGGCCCACCGGGAAAATGCTCGGTATGCCCGATTACCAGTCCAGCCCATATGGACTATATATGCTAACTCAGGCATGAATCCTGTTGTCTATGCTTTATTTTACCGCTGGTTTAAAATATCAGTTAAACTCATCTTAACTCTTAAAATATTGAAGCCAGTATCCTCTCTCTTAGAAATATTTACAGATTATTCATGATTTGAGTAGATTTTTTTTTTTTCATTTGATGAAGCACAAACTAATGTATAGTTCTTTTATCTCAGTTTGTAAACTGAATGTGAACATACTGGATACCAGATGTCTTTATTATGTGCCATAAGCTCATTAACAGGAAAATGTTATTGAATGTAATTGAATATGTAAGATGTAAGATATTTTTGTAATATATTTTAAAGACATTTTAAATGAAGGTAAATAATTACATTTACCTTGCAAGAATCTGATGTACTTAAGTTAAATTAGTTATAGAGGCAAGTCTGGCCATTATTTTAATTTTAGTTACCTGCATAACTCATAAATTGTGGGTATAATTGATTAAGTCAACATTTTTAGTCTATGATTAGTGTTTATTTGTTTTGGGATTTAATTGTTTAATTCTTATTCATTTCTAGGCTCAAAAACAAAAATGAATGGGAAAAAACCCCCCAAAAAACCAAACCAAAACAAACAAACAAACAAACAAAAAAAAAAACAGAAGAGACAATGCCTTTTTATTGCAGTAATTCTCCAATAAGATGAAACAAATCTGAAGTGGACAGGAAATAAACACTTCATGTTGTCAGAGTAATGTGAGCAATAAAAAATAAATTTTGCTAAAATCTTCAGTGTAAAATTGAATAGATGATGATTAATTTTCCCCTGAAGTAAGTTTTACTAATGTGCACAGAACATTTACAGTTATTCTGTTCTTGTAATCAGCTGTATGACCATAAACAGGCCTAGTGTTAAACCATACTGTTTAGATGCAAAAGGGAATTTAAATGTTCATATCCCGGTTCAACCAGAAGATGGAGACAAATACTAGTACAAAACCAAGGCATCGTTGTCTCTCCATTGACAAATTCTAAAGTTTCATCAGATACATCCTTCACAGAGAAAGGAATCCCAAAGTTCTTTGCGACAAATTCATGAGAATAATGTTATTTAATTTAGTACTAAAAAATATCAATACAAAATGT
The DNA here is from genome assembly GCA_039654765.1 of Mylopharyngodon piceus. Lineage (NCBI taxonomy): Eukaryota > Metazoa > Chordata > Actinopteri > Cypriniformes > Xenocyprididae > Mylopharyngodon > Mylopharyngodon piceus. The sequence goes on from CM077438.1 coordinate 6,470,318, forward strand.
GTTTAATTTGTCTGCTGTGTATTTTTATTCTTATTAATGTATCATACTTTTAACTTGTATGTTAACATGCTAAAGTCAGATTTTACTGAAATCAATTGTGAGTTCACTCTTCTCTGCTATTTGTATGTTTGTGTGGCACACGGAGTGGCAGCCTATTACTTGCTTGTAAGGTTCCATGACAGTTGGAAGACAATTGCCTACGTATGTAGGTTGTTATACAAACCCCATTTCCAGAAAAGTTGGGACGTTTTGTGAGATGCTGTAAAATTAAGAATCTGTGATTTGTTAATTCTCTTTAACCTTTATTTAACAAAAGTACAAAGAAATGATTTCCAATGTTTTCACTATCCAAATTAATTGTATTTTGTAAATATAAAAATTTTGATTTTGATGGCTGCAACACACTCCAAAAAAGTTGGGACAGAGGCACGTTTTTGACTGTGTCACATCACCTTTCCTTTTAATTACACTTTTTAATCATCTGGGAATTGAGGATACTAATTAGTGAAGTTTTGCAAGCAAGATTTTTGCCCAATCTTGCTTGATACAAAACTGCTCAACACTCTGTGGTCATCGTTGTCTGATTCCTTTTTTCATGATGGGCCATATATTTTCAATAGGAGTCAGATCTGACGGCCAGTCAGTCACATCCACATGTGTCTACGAAATCATGCTGTTGTATCACATGCAGAATGAGACCTGACATTGTCTTGATCTAATAACCATGGACTTCCCATGAAAGATGTCATCCTGATGGCAGTATATGTCTCTGTACAATCCCAATATATGCCTCCACGTCAATGGTACCTTCACACATATGCGAGTCATCTGTTTGCACTGATTCACCCATATACCATGACAGACATTTGCTTTTGCACTTGTCGCTGATGAAAGTCTGGATGGTCACTTTCATCTTTGGGACTATGAACTCAACGTCCTTTTTCCCCCCAGAAACAAGCTTAATCGTGGACTCATCTGACCACAGCACACATTTACACTGTCTTTCGGACCATCTGAAATGAGCTTGGGCCCAGAGAACTCACTGGCACCTCTGCATAGAATTGATGTATATATTTATCCTTGTGTAACAGAGATTCAAGTTGCATTTCTTGATGCAGCCGCAGACTGTGTTCAGTGACGCTGGTTTTCAATAGTACTCAAAAGCTGTATTTAACACAGCAGCATGACAGTTTCTCATGCAGTGCCATCTGAGGGCTCAAAGGCCAGGCACATTCAATTGAGGTCTCCTACCTAGACCTATGCATACTGAGATTTCTCTGGATTACCTGAAAGATTTTTCACAATATTATGCATGGTAGATGGTGAAAGTCTTAAATGGACAAATGTGATTTTTGATTTGTCTGACAATTATCTCATGAAATTTGGAACAAAGTGATAAGCCACGACCCATCTTTGCTGGCAAAGACTGTGAGGCTCCTTTTAAACCCAATCATGATAGTCTGACCAATTACCAGTTCACCTGATAATTGTGGACTGTTTCAAAACAGTTTAACTTGGATGTTCTCTGAACTTTCCACTTTTATTATGCTTCCTTCCCAACTATTTTGGAGTGTGTTGCAGCCATCAAAATCAAAATTTGTTTATATTTACAAAATACATTTAAGTTGGTCAGTGAAAACATCGGAAATATTTCCTTTGTACTTTTGTCAGCTAAATAAAGGTTAAAGAGAATTAACAAATCACATGTTCCTGATCTTACTGCATTTTACAAAATGTCCCAACTTTTCTGGAAATGGGGTTTGTACATAAAGTATCTGTAAATCACAGTATTTATGTGTAAATAAATCTCAGATATGATTTAAACCAGGACTTCTCAACTCTGGCCCTCCAGGTCCACTTTCCTGAAGAGTTTTGCTCCAGCTCTAAACAAACACACCTGAACAAGCTAATCAGGGTCTTCAGAGTCACTAGAAAGTTATAGGCAGTTGAGTTTGATCAAGGCTGGAACTAAACTCTGCAGGAAAGTGGACATCGAAGGCCAGAGTTTTTTTCATTGCTGTCAGCATGGACTGTGTTTCTGAACCTGCTGGTGATCATCTCCATCTCTCACTTCAAGAAGCTTCACACACCAGTCAACCTGCTCATTCTTTCTGGCTGTGGCTGACCTGCTTATTGGACTTTTTGAATTACCCATGAAGGCCACTAGGATGATTGAAATGTGTTTGTCTGTACTTTGGAGACACTTTCTGTGATATGGTAGTGATTTTTAGTGAATGTGTGAAGTCAAACCTTTTTGCAAAATATTTTCCTGGAAAGCTATCTTTCTTTAAAATAAATGCCATATTTTATTAGTGTCTCTTGTGTGTTGATGAACCGCTGACCTGGTATTCAGACAGTGACTTTGCATCTTTGTTAATTTGACCAATTCAATAACTAACTTCAGACAGAAACTAATCATCTAGGGACATCCACGTGTGTTTATTATGTATTTCAGAAGTAATCCTGAGGGTCCTATTAACACCTGTTCTGTATTCAGAGTTCTGCTGCAGTGACAATCCTCCAGTGATCTGTCCATTAAGGGTGTGAAGCAAACATTGGCAAACAAACACGCGTATTACACTGATGTTGCATTGTGCCCAGAGGTCAGTGAGTTTGTTTTGATGAGATTAAAAGTTGCAAAACTTTTAAAACTTTGCAATCAGAATCAGCATGAATATAAATCACCAATGAGATAATTATTCTTAATTAGTACCACACAAAGTGCAGAAAATCTCTGATAATATGCTGAAGCATTATTTAATGTTGAATTATTTAATATTGCAGCAACAAGAAGGGTGCATTAGGCCTGCCTGACTGCCTGTTTTAGCTCTGAAGCAGTGTTCATGTGTGTGCATGTTTGTCCACCACAGCCTGTGGATACCCTGTGTAAGGAATATAGGCTGTGACACACCAAGCTGACATTTAAGAACAAGTGGCCACAAATCAGACTGCTGTTTTGCCTTGCGTCTTCTGCATCTTGGCCAAAAAGCTGCACTTGAACACACTGCACAGAGCACAGCCAGTGGCCAGCTAGCATGTATGTTCTGTGCCTGCATGAGAGGAAATTATTTTCTATATCAGCAAGTGGCAGTAGTCTGTATTCAGCATTCAGTAAGGGAAGCAGGAGCAAAGACAGGGGATATACAAATTGTAAACAAAGCAGCGCCTGCTTATCATTTTGAATATGAGTCATGTTGATCCTTTGGTCTTCACTTTCTTCATTGAAAATATTAATATTTCAATTCATATGAAAATATTTGTGTATTTGTATGCTCAGATAAGATGATGTAAAATTTAAAGAGTCTTCTGTGTGTGCCTTCTTGACGTTGTCATTTGTTTGCTTTCGTCACTTTCATTTTTCTTCTTGTGCACTGATTCCCTATGCTGAACAGCCAACTAGATTGATCTCTCACTGACCACTACAATGCTGATTCAACACCAAAAAGCCACTAATGGTGGTCCAACTGTACCAACACTGCAGAACAGTCTGCAAAAACTGAGATGCTCAAGTGACGGCTGACTGTTGGCTTGGTGTGTCACATCCTTATAATGTAGGGCTGTTTCAAATCAAAGGGTTCCAGTGAGTTTCAAGACATTTTACAGCAGAACATTAGTGCAGTGAAGTGCTCAAACTGGCCCAACCATCATCTACTACCATCCCTGATGCTTCATAATGCAATAATTACGTTTTGTCAACAGTACTAACCTTGGCAGTGAAATGTTTTATTTCTCCCTCTCCAAACTACATTGCTATGCATAAGACAAAAATGAGATATGAAATCAGAAAATTCTGCTTTTACATGATATCAACAGTTAAGGCCCGTTCACACCAAGAACGATAACTATATTTGCGTCCACACCAACGAACGATAACGGTCTGTTTATTCTAAGCTCACGCGCTGCAGTTTCAAAGTGTGTACAACATGTTTTTGCTGTTCTTGTTGCATTTACACGGCTTTAACCAGCAGATGTCCTCAGCATGCTATGTTTTTGAAGTGAATAGTTAGTGTAATCGATCTAATCTAACAGTGAATTTAGCAGAAGAAGTCAGTATAGTGGAATAAAAGCAACGCCTAGTCTTTTTCACTGCAACTTCAAAGGAAGCAAGACAATGTTGTCGAAACTAGTGCTGGATAACTTACCTGAGCTAATTTTTATATTACACTGGTTGCTAGTCTGGCATAATGATCTCATCGTTAATACTTCTCACCATTTATTCCGAGGGTATGACCGATTGTTTTCCATATATCTATTTACTTTAAAGTATCCTTGAAAAAAGGGGTTGACTTGTCAAAAAATGGTGGCTTTTTCTGGACCTCGGTGATTAACTTCTCTGCAAAGTCATCTGCCATTTTAAATGCGCGAGCCCTTAAATTAGAATGGAGTCTGATTGGTTGTCAGTGTTTTATCGTTCATCAGCTGGAAAAAAAAATATTCTGAAAGTGATCCCAACCATATCGTTTCTCTATATCGTTATATCTGTGGTGTGGACAGTGCTATTATTTTATATTTAGAACGATTTTTAGAACTATATCTTTATAGTTATCGTTCTTGGTGTGAACGGGCCTTTACAGCTGTCAGTATAAAGTACAAGAATGTTGATGTCCAGTGAAACATAAAAATTTACTTAGTGCACCTTTAAGCCATGTACTGCATTATGTTTCTGTATTACAAAATTACTGCAGCCAGTATCCACTGACTCTGTGTACTGTTTGAAAGCGCCCAGTTTGTGCCACAGTCACATACATTCATATAAAGTCATGCCTGCTGTAGGTACATCAGTGGACATGATAGCACAATACAAAGACTACAGTGGGGCCTTGTACACATTTACAGAGATACTGTGATGCTTATCAGTAATATCAGTGGGCCTGTTTACATCTGGTCACTTCATGCGTTTTCTCTGATCGGATAGCTATCCGATCATGAGAAGACCAGGTGTAAATGCCCTCCGAAACGCATTCGAGACGGATTTAAATCCGAGCACTCAAACCACTTCAGGAGGTGGTCTGGGATGCATTCCAGTCAAAACTGAACAGGTCTAAATGCATCTGGTTGATAAAACCACATATGTAAAGTTTACTCCTCCCAAAAATGCTGAAAAATAAACCTGTGAGAGCGTTATAGGCTAAATATTGGGGTGTGTCTCGTCGAGGTGAAAAGCTGTCTTGTGAGTGATATTGCCATGGCAGAGTGTGAGGGTGAAATTAGGATAGAATATGCCACCGCTACATTTACCTTACGCCTCCACTGTCGTTTTGGTTTTTATAGAAATAAAAACCATTTAATTCAGCTGGATAACGGTCACCGCCGATCCCTATACACAGAGTACATGCGACCGTGAAATCGAAAGTAAACAAAAGCGTGTTTACAGGTGTAAACAGGCCTGGTGATAAATGGGTAAAGGTGAATCTGGTGCAAGGACAACAACCTCTCCTAATTATTTAAAATGAATATAGATGTGATCCATTTATACATAAATGTTGTGATTTATAGATGCTTTATGTATACCAGCCTACATAAGCAGCAGATCTGCACACGAAGAACACAAGAGACTCAAATCACAATTGATTTTTTAAAGAGTTTGATGCTAGCATGTTGATAATGTAATGTTTTGATCAGCATTGGGGAAAATTACTTTTAAAAGTAATATGTTACAATATTGCAGTACTCCCTAAAACACTAATAACTAATTAATTGCACTACTTAGTTACTTTTTATGGAAAGTAATGTTACGTTAATTATGCATTACAGGTAAATTCTTGCCTGTGCAGTAGAGGGCGCAGTTCAAACAAACCTTCAGCTGTGATGCAATTCCAAATTGCAGAGGAATAGGATGCAGGAGAAGAAAGTTCAATATTGTCAATCAATGAATAGGAAAAAAATAACTTTTGTTACTTATTTGAGAAAGCAACTCTTTCTTACTCATGGATATTTTGTTGTAAATTTATAAATAATGCATTACTTTACTAGTTACTAAAAAGGTATTTAAGTATTAAAATACATTAAACACACATAGGGGTTAAAGCAGTCCATTTTTACTACACATGTTGGATTTACTTTATCTTAGCAGTAGATTTTGGGATCGCTTCTCCGTGAAGAATACATGTGATGCTTTCTTATTTCACAGAAGAGATATTGGCAGCCTCAGTCACCATTTATGTTCATTGCATCTTTTTTCTGGACGGTGTAAGTGAATGGTCATTCTGCCAACATCAGACATGAGGGTGATTAAATGATGACAGACCTTTTTTTTCTTTGAGTGAAATATGTCTTTAATAATAAGTTAATGTTGTTTGTTGAATTGTGTCTCATTCTTGTACCTGCACACATGAAAACATATCACATATATTGCAATAGTGGTATTTGTGCATTTTCAGGGATGGAAATTGAAAAGAAAAAAAAAGAAAACAAATCAACCCCCCCATCTCCACAATCATGAATGACAATCTGTAAATATTTCCATCAGAGAGGATGCTGGCTGAAATATTTTAAGAGTTAGGATGTGTTTAACTGATATTTTAAACCAGCTGTAAAATAAAGCATAGATAAGAGGATTCAGACCACAGCTAACATACAGAGTCCATATTAGAAATGTCATTGTAGTGGAAGAGACTGCAGTGGTTTCTGTTAGAGAACAGATACAGAATGGAATATAGCAAAGCAGATAAACTGTGACAATGATTCCTAATGTCAGAGCAGCTTTACTCTCAGATTTCCTCCTCACTGAACCTTCCATTACACATTTACCACTCTTCATCAGAGAGTTTATAGCTTTCACTTGCCATTGTACAACATAAAATATCCTCAGATATACAGTGATGATCACAACACAAGGAAATAGGAATGAAAAGATTAAATCAGTGAATGTCCAAGCAAGACTATTCATGACAATACACTGACCATAACATGTTTTGTGTGAGATATTAAAATATCCATTACTAATTACATACCCAACATTGTAAACTGAACAGCAAAACCAGCTCAGACAGATGCTCATTGAAGTTTTAGTCATGGTTATTTTCTGTGGGTACAGTAAAGGGTGACACACAGCCACATAACGATCAACAGCAATTAAAACTAAATTACTAAGAGATGTAGAAAGAAGCAACCTAACGGCAATTGCAAACATTCCACAGTAAGTGTCTCCAAAGTACCAACACATCTCAATTTGCTTGATGCCCTCTATTGGTATCACAATAAGGCCAGTAAACAGGTCGGCCACAGCCAGAGAGAGAATGATCAGGTTTGTTGGAGTGTGAAGCTTTTTGAAGTGAGAGATGGAGATGATCACCAGCAGGTTCAGAAACACAGTCCATGCTGACAGCAATGATACGAACAGGTAAATGATACTATATTCATATCTGGAGCGTTTTCCCTTGATACATGATGAGTTGATGGCAGGAAAGCAGTATTGAGTCTCATGATCCTCTGTCTCATAGGCCATGAGTGAGTCTCCTCCTGTTAGGAGTTTGTTCTGCTCTCCTTACTGTCCTTTCATTTATACAGTGTCTGGATCAGACCGGCCAACCCATCTACCACCCACTGTGATGATAATGGCACAATTATTTTCATAATGCATGAACAGAACAGTGAATCTCATTATGAAATGTTTTCTATAAGATTCATGTTAGGGGACTGCAGTTGCCATGGCAGAACCTTTATTTTTTACTCAGTGACTCATTATGTGTTGATTTTGATGTTAGTTTTGGATCATTGTCCTGATGAAAAAAAGCTTGATTTTACTCTATATTTACATTTATGTATATGATATTTAGTGAAATATTAAATGTTTAGAGTTCAGTTGTCAGTAAGTCAGAAAACAACCTGAGAAATAAATGCAGCCCTTTGGAAGATTCAGCTTGAAGGCCGGTAAGCACCCTCTGGAGGAAGACACCATATTGCATTTTTGCAGGTAATGTAGGACAGATAGGCTTGTGCGCATTTGTGAATCAAGGCCACAGAGCAACCGTCTCAAAAGATTCCACAAATACATAAACATATTCACAGACATTCTTAAGGCAGAACACCAATGCAAAAGACTTGTTATTTGTTGTGCATGAAATTACAGCTACAGGTACAGATAAAGCATTTGTGGATTTTGTAACCATGACTTTGTATGTTAACTCAAGTCTAAATCCTCTTATCTATGCTTTATTTTACCGCTGGTTTAAAATATCAGTTAAACACATCTTAACTCTTAAAATATTGGAGCCGTCCTCTTCTCTCATGGATATTTTTACAGATTATGAATAATTTAATGTAGGGGTTGATTTTATTTTTATTTTTTCCCCACTGATAAAGCACAAACTCTAATGCTAACATGTAGTTTTTAAGTGTTAATTTGAGCCTTAATTGGATGTGGACACATTCATTAACAGAAGAAATAAAGAAATACTTTGTCAATACTATGTATAGATATGTGTAGAATGTGAATAATTAAAATGTCTCCACAACCTGTCTTTACCTTGACATAAAGTTTACGATGTTGTTGTTGATTAGTGATCTTTCTGAGTGTAATTTTATCCTGTTTGAGTGGATTAACCCCACATCGCTTCTTGTATTGTTAATGTTTACAAAGTTATTACCTCCAAGTGTAACATTTCTCCTTGTGATAATACCTTTTATGGTCTCCATTATTACTGCCTGTATTAATGATATGGTATAATTTCTATATATAATTTATATTTCTTTGTTTTTGTAATCTTCATTGCACTCTGCAGTTTGTTGTTATTGCAGACTCATACTGATATATTTTTTGGTCATATTCCATGCATCAGTGCATTATGTATTTAATTATGACAGTATGTAGACAGTCTGTATTTATTTATTTTATCTTGTTTCAGAAACTACCTCAAGTACACTAGCATGTGTATATGGTCAAATCTTGTACAATAAACGGCCAAATTCAATCTGATGACTCCGACTCCCTGACCATAGTTTTGCAGCGGTCAATAACATATTCATCTCCATTGAGTGGGGCAATCCCCAACAGTGCTACAGTGCACATTCTAACATTGCAGTTCTTGATCATCACAAAAGTTTATTATTTGCCTATAAGTCTTAGTCAACTGTCAAAAACACACAAGGTTCACATAAACTGCCAGTTATGTCTTAAAGTCCCCCTGTAGTCAATAATTTTATCCCTTAAAACTCATCTTTGATCACCAAAATGACAAATTTAAACATTTTTTGATCTCAAAATAGGTAGAGTTAGCCCTTGAGTCAGTCCAGGAAGATTTGTCTGTAAGGGTACTATTTAAACACAGTTAAAGTCATCTTGAAATCAAAACTGACCCTGTTTACTTTGTTAGCGCATATTATTAGTCTTGTGGTGAACAAAAAAATCTGTGCAAGAAAAAAATGTTTGTCGTGGAAATCTTTAATCAAAATCTGAAAAGTTACTTCCGGTCTAGAATGGCATTCCTTCTCTGATGACGTCAGTTTGACGTCTGATGCAGCTGCTAAAGAGGCCATGCAAAAAGGCAATTGAATTTGGGGAAGTTGCTATGATGGCACACGTGACCAATTTGCCTGATATTGATGTTAAAATACTCGAGAGCCAACCTACAGAGGCTGACTTAAAATACTGGGCCTCAAAAGGCTGTCATTTGTGTTTATAACAATTAAGCCATATCTACTTTCTTGAATGTCAGCATGATTGCAAAATGTGATATTAATTTTGTACAATATTCAATAAACAATACGTTGGTTATATGAATTGACAATTTTTAGACACAACATTGTCAATTTTGACTGTTTTTGCTCCATTTTGCCAATGAAAACAGTTCCAAACAAAGCATAAAAGTTGCGTTTTCCAGCAACTCACAGCAGTGTTTTCAGTCAGGACCATGCACAGACATTTTGGGGGGAATGAAAACCCAACATGTATGTGTGGTCCAGGTATTTCCTATATTAGTAAGGATTTTACTATTCTAAGGATAGCAAAACCTGCCATTTTTTACTTTGGGAGGACACAGTTTTGGTCCCCATGAGAAAAACAGCTTATAATTGTTAGCGTGCTGTGCTGTAGAGATGAGGCGAATGCGGAAATCCACAATTGAATGGGCTTTATTGAACAATCCAGGAACTGAGGACCAGCATTAACACACATATCAAACAAGAGAACGGACAAGGAGTGCAAGGAAGGTGTCCAACTTAAAGGGAGTGCTGACGAGGACAACAGGTGCTGGGAATCCGGGGAAAATGGCGGGAAGACTGATGAGGGAAGTGCAGACAGGTGTGCGGAACAAGAGGATGCTGGGAACTGGAGTCCAGGAAGGCGTGGATGTAACATTACCTCCCCCTCCCCGGAAGGCGTGTCCTCACGCCTCAGAGGAAACAACGGGGAGGGGGGGTGGGCGCCCTGGAGACCTACAGGCAGGTGCGGGGGGGTGCGGGGGGGGGGGGGTTGCAGACGGGTGCGGAAGTCTCCAGGGCGGGTCTGGGGCCGTGGGCGGCCATAGCAGGTCTGGAGCCGTGGGCGGCCACGGCGGGTCTGGAGCCGTGGGCGGCCACGGCGGGTCTGGAGCTAGGGAAGGCCACGGCGGGTCAGGAGCTAGGGATGGCCATGGCGGGTCAGGAGCTAGGGATGGCCATGGCGGGTCAGGAGCTAGGGATGGCCATGGCGGGTCAGGAGCTAGGGATGGCCATGGCGGGTCAGGAGCTAGGGATGGCCATGGCGGGTCAGGAGCTAGGGATGGCCATGGCGGGTCTCCGAGCCCACCCCCATCTTTCCCACCCACGGGTACCCTTCCCCCCCAAAAAAAATTCTTTGGGAGACTCTTTTGAAGGGCTCATGGGCTACTGGAGCGGGCTCGGCGGCGGCGGCTGGAGCTGGCGCGGGCTCGTGGCAGGCTGGAGCTGGAGCGGGCTCGTGGCAGGCTGGAGCTGGCGCGGGCTCGTGGCAGGCTGGAGCTGGAGCGGCTGGCTCGGCGGCGGCTGGAGCGGCAGGCTCGGCGGCGGCTGGAGCGGCAGGCTCGGCGGCGGCTGGAGCGGCTGGCTCGGCGGCGGCTGCTGGAGCTGGAGCTGGCTCGGCGGCGGCTGGAGCGGCAGGCTCGGCGGCGGCTGGAGCGGCTGGCTCGGCGGCGGCTGCTGGAGCTGGAGCTGGCTCGGCGGCGGCGGCTGGCTCGGTCCAAAAGTCAATTAACCAGTCCTCCGCATTTAGGACTGGCATCTTGGGCTGCAAGGTGGCAGAAAACTCAGGGAACTTGGGCTGCTCGGAGGCAGAAAACTCAGGGAACTTGGGCTGCTCGGAGGCAGAAAACTCAGGGAACTTGGGCTGCTCGGAGGCAGAAAACTCAGGGAACTTGGGTTGCTCGGAAGCAGAAAACTCAGGGAACTTGGGCTGCTCAGAGGCAGAAAACTCAGGAAACTTGGGCTGCTCAGAGGCAGAAAACTCAGGGAACTTGGGCTGCTCGGAGGCAGAAAACTCAGGGAACTTGGGCTGCACGGGGGCAGAAAACTCAGGAAACTTGGGCTGCTCGGAGGCAGAAAACTCAGGAAACTTGGGCTGCTCAGAGGCAGAAAACTCAGGGAACTTGGGCTGCTCGGAGGCAGAAAACTCAAGAAACTGGGGTTGTTTGGTGGCCCTTTTCTTCTTCCTCTTGGGCCGTCTGGGCCCAGCGGAGGATTTTCCATTGGCCATACGGGGGTTTGGGTCTGGCAGGACACTGGGGAAAAGCTCACTGGAGGGGCATGCGGAGGAAGATGGAGATGGACGAACTGGCCAGGCCGCCCGTGTTTCTGGGGGAACTGGACGAGATGCACACGTATCATCCAGAACCTCTTCGACAACAAACTCAGAACCATTTAAATACAAAATCAGATTAATAGTATTGTTTAAGGAAACATAATTGTCAGGTTCATCAAAACGGATTGTGCTCTCGTCCAGCCCCTCCAGAAAAAGGACGTTTAAACAGGCATCTGACCAATTCGTCACATAAGCCAACTCGACAAACTCCTCCACATACCTCTCCAGCAAACGACCATCCTGCAGGAGCCCAACGAGGCGGTCCGCGGCAGAAGTGGGCTTGGAAGGCACGGGAGGAGCAGAAATCTCGGACACCAGGAACAAGCCCATCTTCTTTTGTGGATTTCCTTCAGTTTGGTCCGTTCTTCTGTTAGCGTGCTGTGCTGTAGAGATGAGGCGAATGCGGAAATCCACAATTGTATGGGCTTTATTGAACAATCCAGGAACTGAGGAACAGCATTAACACACATATCAAACAAGAGAACGGACCAGGAGTGCAAGGAAGGTGTCCAACTTAAAGGGAGTGCTGACGAGGACAACAGGTGCTGGGAATCCGGGGAAAATGGCGGGAAGACTGATGAGGGAAGTGCAGACAGGTGTGCGGAACAAGAGGATGCTGGGAACTGGAGTCCAGGAAGGCGTGGATGTAACAATAATGCACACTAAATTACAGTATCTCACAGAAGTGAGTACACCCCTCACATTTTTGTAAATATTTTATTATATCTTTTCATGTGACAACACTGAAGAAATGACACTTTGCTACAATGGAAAGTAGTGAGAGTACAGCTTGTATAACAGTGTAAATTTGCTGTCCCCTCAGTGTCAATATTTTGTGTGGCCACCATTATTTTCCAGCACTGCCTTAACCCTCTAGGGCATGGAGTTCACCAGAGCTTCACAGGTTGCCACTGGAGTCCTCTTCCACTCCTCCATGACGACATCACGGAGCTGGTGGATGTTAGAGACCTTGCGCTCCTCCACCTTCCGTTTGAGGATGCCCCACAGATGCTCAATAGGGTTTAGGTCTGGAGACATTCTTTAGCAAGGCAGTGGTCGTCTTGGAGGTGTGTTTGGGGTCGTTATCATGTTGGAATACTGCCCTGCGGCCCAGTCTCTGAAGGGAGGGGATCATGCTCTGCTTCAGCATGTCACAGTACATTTTGGCATTCATGGTTCCCTCAATGAACTGTAGCTCCCCAGTGCCGGCAGCACTCATGCAGCCCCAGACCATGACACTCCCACCACCATGCTTGACTGTAGGCAAGACACACTTGTCTTTGTACTCCTCACCTGGTCGCCGCCACACACGCTTGACACCATCTGAACCAAATAAGTTTATCTTGGTCTCATCAGACCACAGGACATGGTTCCAGTAATCCATGTCCTTAGTCTGCTTGTCTTCAGCAAACTGTTTGCGGGCTTTCTCGTGCATCATCTTTAGAAGAGGCTTCCTTCTGGGACGACAGCCATGCAGACCAATTTGATGCAGTGTGCGGCGTATGGTCTGAGCACTGACAGGCTGACCCCCCACCCCTTCAACCTCTGCAGCAATGCTGGCAGCACTCATACGTCTATTTCTTGTTTGAGCTCGTTAGCTGGAGTACAAAGGAACCTGCAGAGCTGCAGTCCAGAGAGAGAGAGGCTGAGGTGTTCTGTTCTTGCAGCTGCCATCTTCCAGTCCCAGTGCTGTTGTTTAGCTGTTGTTTACTTAAGTGTTCGTTGATTGCTTTACCGGTAGTGTTAAGGTAAAGTTGTTAAGAGTGTCAATAACAGAGTATTTCAGCCATTGTTGTAACTGCCTAAATAGCAGAGTGTTTCAGCTATTGTTGTAACTGCTTAAGTGGAAAACTTTTGTAGGGAGGTGGATGCCATTTATTTTAGAAATTACCTTTTTTTTCCTGTGTTTGACTTAGAGAGCGAGTCAGGGAAGTGTCTCTGTATTTTATTTCAATTTCTTTTGATAGGTAAGTTGCTTCTTAAAAACCCTAGTCAGGGGAACCTTTTTTGTTTATTGTTTTGGCCTTTTCCCCTCCTGAAGCCTTATCCTGGTGTTCTGAGCTTTCTTGTGTACTGGCCCTGGGACTTGAAGCCGTCTTCAAGTCCCAGGGCCAGTTCTCTCAGCCTCTCCCCACTATTTTGTTACACATCTTTTACCCCTAGCCTTTTCAGAGGGGCTCGTAACAAAGGGTATTTTTAAATATATCTACAATTGTGTTTGTCTGAAAGAAAAAAGCCATATACACCTAGGATGGCTTGAGGGTGAGTAAATCAAGTTTCTAGGGGGAATGCAAAAGTTTTACAAGAGAACGCAAAAGCTTTGAAAAATATTTTTTCCTCTCATCCCATATTTTTTTCACCACCATGTCCCTTTAGGGGCTCCGTAGTTATATACACAGCTAATGAGACTAACTAGATCGTGGGCGGTCGTGGCCTAATGGATAGAGAGTCGGACTTGTAACCCAAAGGTCATGGGTTCGAGTCTCAGGTCCGGCAGGGATTGTCGGTGAGGGGAGTGAATGTCCAGCGCTCTCTCTCCACCCTCAATACCACGACTGAGGTGAGACCCTTGAGCAAGGCACCGTACCCCCAACTGCTCCCCGGGCGCCGCAGCAATGGCTGCCCACTGCTCCGGGTGTGTGTTCACGGTGTGTGTGTGTTCACTGCTGTGTGTGTACACTTGGATGGGTTAAATGCAGAGCACAAATTCCTAGTATGGGTCACCATACTTGGCCACATGTCACTTCACTTCACTTCACTTCTAGATCAAGAAACAGACTAACAAGGGGGAAACTACAAATTAAAAGACTACATAAAATAAGAGCACAAAGACATACCCTGGCAATGAGAGCTTTTCTCAAAAATAACTTTATTCAACTCATTTTTTTTATTTAATCAGATTGGTAGTGATTTTTAGTGAATGCATGAAGTAAAACCTTTTTACAAAATATTTTGCTGGAAACAGGTTTGCGCTATATTTCTTTAAAATAAATGCCTCATTTTATTCGTGTCTCTTGTGTGTTGATGAGCCGCTGACCTGTTATTCAGACAGTGACTTTATATCTTTAATTTGACCAATTCAATTACTAACTTCAGACAGAAAGGGACATCCACATGTGTGTCTATTATGTATTTCAGAAGTAATCCTGAGAGTCCTGTTAACACCTGTTCTGTATTCAGAGTTCTGCTGCGATGACAATCTTCTAGTGATCTGTCCATTAAGGGTGTGAAGCAAACATTGGCAAACAAACACACGCAATACACTGCTGACGCATTGTGCCCAGAGGTCAGTGAGTTTGTTTTGAAGAGATTAAAAGTTGTGAAATTTTTTAAAACTTTGAATGTAAAATATAAAATATAAATATAAAATCACCAGTGAGATAATTGTTCATAATTAGTAGTACCATACAAGATTCAGAAAATCTCTGGTAATATGCTGAAGTATTATTTAATGTTGAATTATTTAATATTGCAGCAACAAGAAAGGTGCATTAGGCCTGCCTAACTGCCTGTTTTAGCTCTGAAGCAGTGTTCATGTGTGTGCATGTTTGTCCACCACAGCCTGTGGATACCCTGTGTAAGGAATATAGGCTGTGACACACCAAGCTGACATTTAAGAACAAGTGGCCACAAATCAGACTGCTGTTTTGCCTTGCGTCTTCTGCATCTTGGCCAAAAAGCTGCACTTGAACACACTGCACAGAGCACAGCCAGTGGCCAGCTAGCATGTATGTTCTGTGCCTGCATGAGAGGAAATTATTTTCTATATCAGCAAGTGGCAGTAGTCTGTATTCAGCATTCAGTAAGGGAAGCAGGAGCAAAGACAGGGGATATACAAATTGTAAACAAAGGAGCGCCTGCTTACCATTTTGAATATGAGTCATGTTGATCCCTTGGTCTTCACTTTCTTCATTGAAAATATTGATATTTCATTTCATATGAAAATATTTGTGTATTTGGATGCTCAGATAAGATGATGTCATTTTTCTTCTTGTGCACTGATTTCCGATGCTGAACAGCCAACTAGATTCATCTCTCTCACTGACAGCTACAATGCTGATTCAACACCAAAAAGCCACTGATGGTGGTCCAACTATACCTGTCACAGACACGCCAGGCTCCACCATCACCCAATCACAGCGCACTCCCTCACCAGAGTTCTGAGCACACGCACCTGTCATTCATCAACACCCCAATCAGCCACGACATAAAAGACTCACACACACTTCAGTCAGCGTCCGGTCTCGTTTGCACATAGAACGTCTTCTATGCTTACCTCAAGGACTCCAGTACACTTACTGTCTCTTCTCCAGCGTGCTCCTAGTTTCCTTCCGTGTTCCAGTCTTCATGTGAGTTCCCCAGTGTCGTCTCATCTCTGCTACGATCTCCATTCCTCTGCCATCCACGATCTCCACTCCTACAACACAAAGGACAGTATTACCACTCAGTTATCTTCCATTCAACCTGCTATATTGCCATTTACTTACCTGCATCACTACTTGTTCTTCTGGTTGTTCAATAAACATCACCTGTTTCCCGTTGTCTCCGTCCCTTCTGTACTGTAACAGAAGACCGGACCACAACCGTAGAACACCAGAATGAGCACTCCAGATCCGTTTCAAGTGCTCGTGGATGTCTTACGCCGAGCACTCACCTTCAATCCACCAGCATCTCCACCAGCGATCACCTCTGCCAACACCACCGTCACTCCTTCACCGCCTGTGTATGCCAGTCCCATGGCCAAACCGGCGCCCTTCTCTGGTTCGGCGGAGGATTGCAACGGATTCCTATTGCAATGTTCGCTGGTCCTGGAGATGCAACCGCACTTATACCCTGACGACCACGCAAAGGTAGCATTCATTATTTCACAGTTAAATGGCAGAGCGCTTCAATGGGCTGAAACTATTTGGTCGCAAAATAGTACAGTTACCCAGTCCCTCACCAGTTTTGTTAACCACTTCAAAGAAGTGTTCGGTAGACCAGCCGGGGATTCATCGATCGGTGAGCTATTATATAATTTAAAACAAGGTACAATGACTGTGAATGAATATGCCCTTAAGTTCAGGATCCTTGCTGCCGCTAGTGGATGGAACGAACAGTCTTTGTTAACCACCTACTGTCAAGGCCTGGATCCATGAGTGCGGTTGCATCTCGCTGCATACGAGGACTCCATCGGGCTAGAACGATTCATCCAGCTCTCCATTCGCTTCGCCACTCGTATGCAGTCGTGTCTCGAAGAGCACCAGGGCCAGTCGCTACTAACATCAAGTTCCACTACCCACTTCCCCTCGCCCCAGCGGCCTTGGAACATCTCTGCGGTGCCACTGTGTTTACCAAGTTGGACCTCCGCAGCGCTTACAACCTCATCCGAATACGTGAGGGGGACGAATGGAAGACAGCCTTCGTGACCCCTACCGGACACTGAGTATTGTGTCATGCCATATGGCCTGGTCAACGCCCCCTCCGTATTTCAGGACTTCATCCACGAGGTGCTCCGGGAGTTTCTTCACAAGTTCGTTCTGGTCTACATTGATGACATCCTGATATACTCCCGGAGCATGGCTGAACATCGCCACCACGTTGCGGAGGTCCTGAAACGCCTGAGGGAATTCCAACTGTTCCTCAAGGCTGAAAAATGCTCTTTCCATCAACCCTCAGTGCAGTTCCTTGGCTACAACATCGACAGCAGTGGCATCCAGATGGACGAGGGGAAGGTCGAAGCCATCAAGAACTGGCCAACTCCATCCACCATCAAAGAACTCCAAAGATTCCTAGGATTTGCAAATTTCTACCGCAGATTTATCCAAAACTACAGCTCCATCACAAGCCCATTGACCAACCTCCTCCGCAACAGGCCCAAATCTCTGTCCTGGTCACCAGCTGCCACTGCTCCCCTCCTCGTTCATCCTGATCCAGAGAAGCCCTTCTAAGTCGAGGTGGATGCTTCAACCACGGGAGTGGGAGCGATGTTATCTCAGCGGCAGGGGAATCCAAGTAGACTCCATCCATGTGCCTTCTTCTCTTGCAAACTCAGCCTGGCGGAGAGAAACTATGACATCGGCAACAGGGAACTTCTGGCCATCAAGCTGGCCCTGGAAGAGTGAAGGCATTGGTTGGAGGGTGCCAAGCACCCCTGTGCCAACCTACCACTGGACTCACTCCCTTCCAGTGCGTGCTCGGTTACCAACCCCCACTCTTCCCCTGGTCAGGGGAACCGTCGGATGTACCAGCTGTCGACTACTGGTTCCGAGAGAGCGAGAGGGTCTGGGACTCTGCTCACCATCAGCTTCAACGGGCTTTGCGCAGACACAGGATGACAGCCGACCTTCGACGTTCCAACACTCCAGTCTACCAACCGGGACAGAAGGTCTGGCTGTCTACTCGGGACATCAGACTGCGTCTGCCCTGCAAGAAGCTAAGTCCCAGATTCAATGGCCCCTTTACCATCACCAAGCAGATCAACCCGGTCACCTACCAACTCAAGTTACCTGCACAGTATCGCATTCATCCCACTTTCCACATGTCTCTGCTAAAACCTACTTGTTCTTCTGGTTGTTCAATAAACATCACTTACCTGTTTCCCGTTGTCTCCATCCCTTCTGTACTGTAACAATACCAACACTGCAGAACAGTCTGCAAAAACTGAGATGCTCAAGTGACGGCTGACTGTTGGCTTGGTGTGTCACATCCTTATAATGTAGGGCTGTTTCAAATCAAAGGGTTCCAGTGAGTTTCAAGACATTTTACAGAAGAACATTAGTGCAGTTTCAAAGTACTGTTCTTGTTGCATTTACACGGCTTTAACCAGCAGATGTCCTCAGCATGCTATGTTTTTGAAGTGAATAGCTAGTGTAATTGATCTAATCTAACAGTGAATTTAGCAGAAGAAGTCAATATAGTGGAATAAAAGCAACGCCCAGTCTTTTTCACTGCAACTTCAAAGGAAGCAAGACAATGTTGTCGAAACTAGTGCTGGATAACTTACCTGAGCTAATTTTTATGTTATACTGGTTGCTAGTCTGGCATAATGATCTCATCGTTAATACTTCTCACCATTTATTCGGAGGGTATGACTGATTGTTTTCCATATATCCATTTACTTTAAAGTATCCTTGAAAAAAGGGGTTGACTTGTCAAAAAGTGGTGGCTTTTTCTGGACCTCGGTGATTAACTTCTCCGCAGAATCATCTGCCATTTTAAATGCGCGAGCCCTTAAATTAGAATGGAGTCTGATTGATTGTCAGTGTTTTATCGTTCATCAGCTGGAAAAAAAATCATTCTGAAAGTGATCCCAACCATATCGTTTCTCTATATCGTTTTATCTGTGGTGTGGACAGTGCTATTATTTTATATTTAGAAGGATTTTTAGAACTATATCTTCATAGTTATCGTTCTTGGTGTGAACGGGCCTTTACAGCTGTCAGTATAAAGTACAAGAACGTTGATGTCCAGTGAAACATAAAAGTTTACGTAGTGCACCTTTAAGCAATGTACTGCATTATGTTTCTGTATTACAACATTACTGCAGCCAGTATCCACTGACTCTGTGTACTGTTTGAAAGCGCCCAGTTTGTGCCACAGTCACATACATTCATATAAAGTCATGCCTGCTGTAGGTACATCAGTGGACATGATAGCACAATACAAAGACTACAGTGGGGCCTTGTACACATTTACAGAGATACTGTAATGCTTATCAGTAATATCAGTGGGCCTGTTTACATCTGGTCACTTCATGCATTTTCTCTGATCGGATACCTGTCCGATCGTGAAAAGACCAGGTGTAAATGCCCTCCGAAACGCATTCAAGACGGATTTAAATCCGATTGCTCAAACCACTTCAGGAGGTGGTCTGGGATGCATTCCAGTCAAAACTGAACAGGTCTAAATGCATCTGGTTGATGAAACCACATATGTAAAGTTTACTCCTCCCAAAAATGCTAAAAAATAAACTTGTGAGAGCGTTATAGGCGATATGACAGCGCTACTGCATCACGCATTGCCACAGATGAGCAGCTGAGTATCTTCAGCAAGCCAACACGCAAACTGACGCAAATGAAAGTGAAAGTAAGTCGCAGACGCTGAAAACACAATCATCTTTATTAAAAGTAAGAGACTACCTGATCTTTCCAGTGCTGTTGCCGCGCTCTCTCCTATTGCGGTCTTTGATTTTGAAATTAGCTGATTATCAAAAAATGCAGCTCATATTTCTTACTTTCGGTGACGTCAACTCCATTAAATCTGCATATAGCGCAGGACTTGAAGATCAGATTTATATCCGTTTTGCTGAGACGCATTTATGTGGCCAAGTGTAAATGGAATCGTTTTGGTTAATTAGATATCTGTCTGATCCGTAAAAAGTGCATGAAGTGACCAGGTGTAAACAGGCCCAGTGATAAATGGGTAAAGGTGAATCTGTTGTTGGGATGTGTTTTTGTAAGAAAAATATCCATATTTAAAACTTTATAAATTCAAATAACGAGCTTCGGCTGGACGACCATACACATTCTGCACGCGTCAGTTTGGGTGGAAGAACAACCTTTGACCTGACGCGATGACGCTATGACGCACGCGGAGGCGCAGAGGAGAGAGCAAAACAAAACACTGGTCACGAATTAGAAGTTTAAAATGAGAAATTTTAAAGAGAAATGTCGGAGGATTTCGATATAGAGAAGGGGAGCTTGAGTTTGTTGCCCAGCCATATTTGTTTGAACCGTGAGAGGCATCTAAGCTTTTGATACTCCTACATCCTGCGTCATACAACGCGTCAGAGGATTACTCATTTGGCGCAAGTCGACTTGCACATTCTGCGTGTGGTCTTTTGCCAGAAGCTAGTTTGAATATATAAAGTTTTAAATATGGATATTTTTCTTACAAAAACGCATCCCTTCGCTTCAAAAGGCCTTTATTAACCCTCGGGCCTTTATTAACCCTAATTTTTGGTTGAACTATCCCTTTAATTGCACTACTTAGTTACTTTTTATGGAAATTAATGTTACGTTAATTATGCATTATTTTTTCTCAACTGGGCTGGGCTTGGTTGTTTGCTTTTTAACAACAAACAAAAAAAGTTTTATTTTTGGCAAATGTAAAGGCCCTTTCACACCACACAAGTGAAATGAATAAGCCTCTGGCCAAAGAAAGGAAATGCAAATTCTTGCCTGTGCAGTAGAGGGTGCAGTTCAAACAAACCTTCAGCTGTGATGCCATTCCGAAGTGCAGAGGAATAGGATGCAGGAGAAGAAAGTTCAACACTCATATTGTCAATCAATGAATAGGAAAAAAATAACTTTTGTAACTTATTTGAGAAAGAAACTCTTTCTTACTCATGGATATTTTGTTGTGAATGTATAAATAATGCATTACTTTACTAGTTACTTGAAAAAAGGTATTTAAGTATTAAAATACATTAAACACACATAGGGGTTAAAGCAGTCCATTTTTACTACACATGTTGGATTTACTTTATCTTAGCAGTAGATTTTGGGATCGCTTCTCCATGAAGAATACATGTGATGCTTTCTTAGAGCACAGAAGAGATATTGGCAGCCTTAGTCACCATTTATGTTCATTGCATCTTTTTTCTGGACGGTGTAAGTGAATGGTCATTCTGCCAACATCAGACATGAGGGTGATTAAATGATGACAGACATTTTTTTTTCTTTGAGTGAACTATGTCTTTAATGATAAGTTAATGTTGTTTGTTGAATTGTATGTCTCATTCTTGTACCTGAACACGTGAAAACATATCACATATGTTGCAATAGCGGCATTTGTGCATTTACAGGGATAGAAATTTTTTTTTAAAAAAGTAAACAAATCAACCCCACATCTCCACAATCATGAATGACAATCTGTAAATATTTCCATCAGAGAGGATGCTGGCTGAAATATTTTAAGAGTTAGGATGTGTTTAACTGATATTTTAAACCAGCTGTAAAATAAAGCATAGATAAGAGGATTCAGACCACAGCTAACATACAGAGTCCATGCTAGAAATGTCATTGTAGTGGAAGAGACTGCAGTGGTTTCTGTTAGAGAACAGATACAGAATGGAATCCAGCAAAGCAGATAAACTGTCACAATAATTCCTAATGTCAGAGCAGCTTTACTGTCAGATTTCCTCCTCACTGAACCTTCCATTACACATTTACCAGCTTTCATCAGAGAGTTTATAGCTTTCACTTGCCATTGTACAACATAAAATATCCTCAAATATACAGAGATGATCACGACACAAGGAAATAGGAATAAAAAGAATAAATCAGTAAATGTCCAAGCAAGACTATTCATGATAATACACTGACCATAACATGTTTTGTGTGAGATATTAAAATATCCATTACTAATTACATACCCAACATTGTAAACTGAACAGCAAAACCAGCAGAGACAGATGCTCATTGAAGTTTTAGTTGTGGTTATTTTCTGTGGGTACAGTAAAGGGTGACACACAGCCACATAACGATCAACAGCAATTAAAACTAAATTACTAAGAGATGTAGAAAGAAGCAACCTAACGGTAATTACAAACATTCCACAGTAAGTGTCTCCAAAGTACCAACACATCTCAATTTGCTTGATGCCCTCTATTGGTATCAAAATAAGGCCAGTAAACAGGTCGGCCACAGCCAGAGAGAGAATGATCAGGTTTGTTGGAGTGTGAAGCTTTTTGAAGTGAGAGATGGAGATGATCACCAGCAGGTTCAGAAAGACAGTCCATGCTGACAGCAATGATACGAACAGGTAAATGATATAATATTCATATCTGGAGCGTTTTCCCTTGATACATGATGAATTGATGGCAGGAAAGCAGTATTGAGTCTCATGATCCACAGTCTCATAGGCCATGAGTGAGTCTCCTCCTGTTAGGAGTTTGTTCTGCTCTCCTTACTGTCCTTTCATTTATACAGTGTCTGGATCAGACTGACCAACCCATCTACCGCCCACTCTGATGATGCATAATGGCACAGTTATTTTCATGATGCATGAACAGAACAGTGGATTGAAGCTAAGATGTAAGAGGGTTTGTAGTCCTTCCTTGTGCACCTCTAATATGTGTCTAATTACTTGTTTTGTTAATGTATTTTGACCTTTTATTTAAAAATAAAATCACAAAATGTAACCTTTTTCATTGAAGTAAAACAATTGAAACCTTAATGACATAACAAGACAAACCTGAAGGCAATTGACACAATCAGCCAATGAGAATGTGACATATGAAACAAGGGTACCAATCAGAACATTACACATGAGATTAGGGAAGCACATGACATAATCACATGAGGAAAAGGGGATCACATGACAAAACCAGGAACCTTGACTAAGAAAACTACAAAATAAGACATGAAAACATAAACGTGAATCAAAACCAAACGTGACAGTGAACATCTCAACATTGGTAACGCTGCTGAGAGTGACATTTAGATGAATATAAATATGTGCTGCGTGCTTTCCTCGCAATAACAAAATAGACACACAACAAAAATGACAGCAGAGAGAAAAAAGCAGCGAAGAAAGCATCTGATCATGTGGATGTAGATGTGGATTATGTTTGCATGAACTCTACAATTCGACACTCCAGTCAAGTCACGTCACGTCACGTTTATTTATACCACTTTATACAATATGTTGCTTTAATATATAGATAACAATATATTGTTATCTTAGTTTAGTTTTGGTTTAGTTTATTTGCACACATATAAAATATATACAATAAAACACAAAAAGTACAATCCATATACTGTGCAGGGAGAGGCAGAAAACCCAAAAGGGCTTATTTAAAGCCTCCACCTAAACAACAACAACAAAAAGAAACTAATTGTGAAATCTGTAGGTCTACTGTAATTAAGACATTTATTCAGGAAATTCATTACAATCAGAAAGACGTATAGTACAGAGAAATTTCATGTCAGAGTAGGATTTGAGTGAACGTTGTTACCGGTGAGCAAGAGTGGAGCATTCGCTTGGGCCATGAGCTATTGAGCAGAACGCACTGGCATAGAGCGCAGGTTTCGCTCACATGCTCTGTTCCAGACGACCATGTTGTTATGAAAATATTTGTGTATTGAAATGCTCAAATAAGATGATGTAAAATTTGAAGAGTCTTCTGCGTGTGCCCTCTTGACTTTGTAATTTGCTTGCTTTCATCACTTTCATTTTTCTTCTTGTGCACCGATTCCCTAAACTGAACAGCTGACTAGATTGATCTCTCTCACTGACTGCTCTAATGCTGATTCAACACCAAAAAGCCCCTGATGGTGGTCCGACTAGTGCCAACGTTGCAGAATGCACCACAAAAACTGAGCTGAGAGATGCTCAGCAATAGCTGACCGTCACCTTGGTATGTCACGGCCTTAAAATTTAGGGATATTTCAAATCAAAGGGGTCAAATGAGTTCCAAGTTGAATCAAGACATTTTACAGCAGAACATTAGTGCAGTGTAGTGCTCATACTGGTCCATACATTTTCCAAACTACATTGCTATGCATAAGACAAAATTGAGACACATGAATCAGAAAATTAAGCTTTTACATCTTATCAACAATTACAGATGTCAGTATAAAGTACAAGAACATTGAAGTCCAGTGAAACATGAAAGTTTACTTAGTGCACCTTTAAGCCCTGCACTGCAATATTGAGTTTCTTTATTACAGAATTACTGCAGCCAGTATCCACTGACTCCCTGTGTACTGTTTGAAAGTGCCCAGTTTGTGCCACAGTCACTCATATACATTCATATAAAGTCACAACCGCTTGAAGGTGCATCAGACATGATCACAATACAAAGACTACAGTGGGACCTTTTACACATTTACAGAGATACTGTGATGCTTATCAGTAATATCAGAGATAAATGGCTAAAGGTGAATCTGGTGCAAGGACAACAACCTCTCCTAATTTTTTAAATGAACATATATGTGATGCATTTACACATAAATGTTGTGATTTACAGATAATTTATGTATACCAGCCTACATAAGCAGCAGATCTGCACACAAAGAGCACAGGATACCCACAGTTGGTTTTTAAAGAGTTTGATGCTAGCATGTTGATAATGCAATGATGTGATACTTTAATAAGCACTAAAATGCATAAAACACACATACTAAAGCAGTCCATTTTTACTACACTGAACTATTTTCTTAGAACACAGAAGAGATATTGGCAGCCTCAGTCACCATTTATGTCTCATTCTTGTACCTGAACACATGAAAACATACCACATGTGTTGCAATAGCAGTATTTGTGCATTTTCAGGGATGGGAATCAGATGTTGTGCTTTAAGCAAAAAATGAAATAAATCAACCCCCACCACAATCATGAATGACAATCTGTAAACATTTCCATCAGAGAGGATGCTGGCTGAAATATTTTAAGAGTCAGGATGTGTTTAACTGATATTTTAAACCAGCGGTAAAATAAAGCATAGATAAGAGGATTCAGACCACAGCTAACATACAAAGTCCATGCTAGAAATGTCATTGTAGTGGAAGAGACTGCAGTAGTTTCTGTTAGAGAACAGATATAAAATGGAATCCAGCAAAGCAGATAAACTGTCACAATGATTCCTAATGTCAGAGCAGCTTTACTCTCAGATTTCCTCCTCACTGAACCTTCCATTACACATTTACCAGCTTTCATCAGAGAGTTTATAGCTTTCACTTGCCATTGTACAACATAAAATATCCTCAAATATACAGAGATGATCACGACACAGGGAAATAGGAATAAAAAGATTAAATCAGTGAATGTCCAAGCAAGACTATTCATGATAATACACTGACCATAACATGTTTTGTGTGAGATATTAAAATATCCATTACTAATTATATACCCAACATTGTAACCTGAACAGTAAAACCAGCAGAGACAGATGCTCATTGAAGTTGTAGTCATGGTTATTTTCTGTGGGTACAGTAAAGGGTGACACACAGCCACATAACGATCAACAGCAATTAAAACTAAATTACTAAGAGATGTAGAAAGAAGCAACCTAACGGTAATTGCAAACATTCCACAGTAAGTGTCTCCAAAGTACCAACACATCTCAATTTGCTTGATGCCCTCTATTGGTATCAAAATAAGGCCAGTAAGCAGGTCGGCCACAGCCAGAGAGAGAATGAGCAGGTTTGTTGGAGTGTGAAGCTTTTTGAAGTGAGAGATGGAGATGATCACCAGCAGATTCAGAAAGACAGTCCATGCTGACAGCAATGATACGAACAGGTAAATGATATAATATTCATATCTGGAGCGTTTTCCCTTGATACATGATGAGTTGATGGCAGGAAAGCAGTATTGAGTCTCATGATCCTCTGTCTCGTAGGCCATGAGTGAGTCTCCTCCTGTTAGGAGTTTGTTCTGCTCTCCTTACTGTCCTTTCATTTATACAGTGTCTGGATCAGACCGGCCAACCCATCTACCACCCACTCTGATGATGCATAATGGCACAGTTATTTTCATGATGCATGAACAGAACAGTGGATTGAAGCTAAGATGTAAGAGTCCTTCCTTGTGCACCTCTAATGTGTGTCTAATTCCTTGTTTTGTTAATGTATTTTGACCTTTTATTTAAAAATAAAATCACAAAATGTAACCTTTTTCATTGAAGTAAAACAATTGAAACACTAATGACATAACAAGACAAACCTGAAAGCAATTGACACAATCAACCAATGAGAATGTCACACATGAAACAAGGGTACCAATCAGAACATTACACATGAGACTAGGGAAGCACATGACATAATCACATGAGGAAAAGGGGATCACATGACAAAACCAGGAACCTTGACTAAGAAAACTACAAAATAAGACATGAAAACATAAACGTGAATCAAAACCAAACGTGACAGTGAACATCTCAACATTGGTAACGCTGCTGAGAGTGACATTTAGATGAATATAAATATGTGCTGCGTGCTTTCCTCGCAATAACAAAATAGACACACAACAAAAATGACAGCAGAGAGAAAAAAGCAGCGAAGAAAGCATCTGATCATGTGGATGTAGATGTGGATTATGTTTGCATGAACTCTACAATTCGACACTCCAGTCAGGTCACGTCATGTTTATTTATACCACTTTATACAATATGTTGCTTTAATATATAGATAACAATATATTGTTATCTTGGTTTAGTTTTGGTTTAGTTTTATTTGCACACACATAAAATATATACAATAAAACACAAAAAGTACAATCCATATACTGTGCAGGGAGAGGCAGAAAACCCAAAAGGGCTTATTTAAAGCCTCCACCTAAACAACAACAACAAAAAGAAACTAATTGTGAAATCTATAGGTCTACTGTAATTAAGACATTTATTCAGGAAATTCATTACAATCAGAAAGACGTATAGTACAGAGAAATTTCATGTCGGAGTAGGATTTGAGTGAACGTTGTTACCGGTGAGCAAGAGTGGAGCATTCGCTTGGGCCATGAGCTATTGAGCAGAACGCACTGGCATAGAGCGCAGGTTTCGCTCACATGCTCTGTTCCAGATGACCATGTTGTTATGAAAATATTTGTGTATTGAAATGCTCAAATAAGATGATGTAAAATTTGAAGAGTCTTCTGCGTGTGCCCTCTTGACTTTGTAATTCGCTTGCTTTCATCACTTTCATTTTTCTTCTTGTGCACTGATTCCCTAAACTGAACAGTCGACTAGAATGATCTCTCTCACTGACTGCTCTAATGCTGATTCAACACCAAAAAGCCACTGATCCGACTAGTGCCAACGTTGCAGAATGCACCACAAAAACTGAGCTGAGAGATGCTCAGCAATAGCTGACCGTCACCTTGGTATGTCACGGCCTTATAATTTAGGGATATTTCAAATCAAAGGGGTCAAATGAGTTCCAAGTTGAATCAAGACATTTTACAGCAGAACATTAGTGCAGTGTAGTGCTCATACTGGTCCATAATTTTTCCAAACTACATTGCTATGCATAAGACAAAATTGAGACACATGAAATCAGAAAATTAAGCTTTTGCATCTTATCAACAATTACAGATGTCAGTATAAAGTACTCTCGGGTTCGGCATGGGCTTCCGATCAAATTACAACAGAGGAAGACTTTCTTGGATCGCACAAGGCTCGTGTGAAGGAGGCTACTAGGTGGATGGCTGCAGACGCCGGGCTTTCGTTGCCGGAGCCGAGTGCCGCCGAGGACCGCTGAACTTTTACGAAGACAACAAACAGACATGGCAGCGCGCTGTCTTTCGGATGTAAACAGACATGGCGGCGCCCACGGAACCGCTCTGTCTTCAGATGTATACAGACATGGCGGCGCCCACGGAACCGCGCTGTCTTTGGATGTAAACAGACATGGCGGCGCCCACGGAACCGTGCTGTTTGCCGACGTAAATAGACATGGCGGAGGCCTCGGAGCTGCGCTGCTTTCAGACGTGAATGAATATGGCGGCGCCCACGCTGCCGCGCCTACAGTGGCAGTTAAAACCCCCAAATTCTCAGGTAAAGCTGATTGGGAAGCTTTTCCTGCACAGTTTGAACTGTTGGCTCATGCTGGAAACTGGTCGGAGGACCGCAAAGCTCTCGAATTGGCTATGTGTCTTACAGATGATGCTCTGAACTGCTTATTACTGCTTAATCCTGAAGAGAGACATGATTATAATGCACTTGTCGGAGCACTGACACGGCGTTTTGGACAATTTGAGCAGCCAGGGCTCCTGCGTTCTGAACTGAGTAATAGACGCAGACAGCCAGGAGAGCAATTGAGAGTCCTGGCTAATGATATTGAAAGTTTGACTAGGCGAGCATATGCCCACATGCCACCGTCAGTTCAAGGTGAGCTTGCGAGAGACCAATTCATTCAGGCCCTTATCCCTGTGGAGCTCGGTAGACAGACACAACTGGCCCACCCTCAAACCCTGCAGGATGCCTTGGAGATGGCGTTGCAGAGAGAGATTGTTTGGGGAACTTGCATTCCGGATGAGAGCCAGCGGGATATTGTGTCGGTGAGGTCTACTGACGTGGGGGAAGGGCTAAGCGAAAGACCAGCCTGGGTTTCCGAAATAACTGAATTGATTTGAGCTGTAGCACTGCAACCTGATCAACGGCTCTGCACACGACCAAGGGTTTGTTAGGGTTGTGGGCAGACTGGACATTTAGTTCGTCAGTGTCCGAAGCTAGCTCGTAACCAGGGAAACGGGATGGGGTCCGCATGATCGGGGCCGTGCGGACCTCCAATACTCAACCCCAATATGAGTCATCACCAGCTGGAGTCTCAAGAGATGGGCAAGGGGAAGGCGATCAAAGACTGCTGGGGGAGGGTGAATGTGGGCCAAAAGAGTCTGTGGTTGTGGTGGGACGAACATGTGTTAGTGTTTTTTGTCATGTGCCAATTTTGGTAGAGGGGGTTCCATGTTTAGCATTGGTGGATACAGGATCAACTGTCACAGTTATAAGACCAGAGGTAGTTCCAGCCAATGCCAGTCTGGAACCCACCACGGTTCGACTACGCACAGTGACGGGTGAACTGGCACCAATGAAGGGTAAAGGCGTGGTTGCACTGACTGTTGGGGGAAAGACATTATGTCATTCAGTGTGGGTGGCTGCAGTCCAAGACCCTTGTATTCTTGGTCTGGATTTCCTCAGAAGTGCAGGTTGCCAGTTAGACCTGAGAGAGGGCCTGCTCTGTTTTGAAGGGGGTCCTGAGGCTGTTATGTCCACTGAAAGTAATGTTGATATGTCTTCTACAGGTCTGCTAGATGCAGCAGCTTCTCCTGAGGACTCTAGTTTGGAGCAACACACACTGCTCTTGCGAACCCACCCCAGTGCTGACGCCAGTCCACCACAAGTAGATGTGTCCCCCACTCCCTTACCCCACACCCCAGCTGACATCTTCCCCGGTGTGGCCACACAGTCCCCTTTAGAGTCACCCTCAAGCCTCTCCATCAGGTATGGGCATGAGAACGGCGTTCCATTTCTGCCTCTCGATGAGGGGGAGGGGTTGGTTGCTTTGAGGGAGTTGTGGCTGAAAAATTGTGAGGGCTTGCGGGGGCAGTTTTGGGATTTGTTGGTTAATTTCCAACATTGTTTCACATTTGGGGAGGGGGATGTGGGGCGAACACACCTAGCACAACACGAAATTGAGACTGGGGATGCCATGCCCATTAGGCTGCAGCCCCGGAGGCTCCTTTTTGCCCGTCAGGACGCTGCTGATAAGGCCTTGTTGGACATGCAGCGAGCAGGGATTATTGACTATAGGCGCCTTAATGAGGTCACCAGGAAGGACTCGTACCCCATCCCTCGTGTGGATGAGTCGCTGGACCTCGTAGCTGGGTCGTCATGGTTCACATCACTGGACCTGCGCACTGGCTATTGGCAGGTACCACTTGCTCCCGATGCCAGACCAAAAACTGCTTTTTGTACAAGTAGGGGGCTATGGCAGTAGGGGGCTATGGCAGTGCTCTGCTTTGGCCTCTGCAATGCACCAGCCACTTTTGCCAGGTTAACGGACAGGGTGTTATCGGGTATTCCGCGGTCAGAGTGTCTGGTGTACCTGGATAACATCCTTGTCCATGGCAGCTCATTTCAGGCCTCGCTGGAGGTTCTCAGGCGGGTGATGGTTCGCATAAGCGAGTCTGGCTTGAAGCTGCACCCGGAGAAATGTAATTTTTTTAGAAGGGAGGTGACGTTTTTGGGGCACAGGCTGGGTGGGCAGGGGATTGGCATGATGGAAGAGAAGGTGCAGGCGGTGAGCAACTGGCCCACTCCTACAACCTCGCAGCAGCTCAAAAGTTTTTTGGGGTTGGCCTCATATTACAGGAGGTTTGTGCGTGGTTTTTCCAGCATCGTGGACCCACTTTTCCGCCTGCTGAAGAAGGACAAGTCCTTCATTTGGACTGAGGAATGTCAAAACTCGTTTGCTGCCCTGAAAAAGGCTCTGGTCACCTCCCCTGTATTGGCCCCCGCTGACCTGGCACTGCCCTTCATTCTGGACACGGATGCCAGCAATGTGGGCATGGGGGCAGTTCTCTCTCAGGTGGGGGTTGGAGGAGAGCAAGTGGTGGCCTACTACAGCAAAGCGTTCAAAAAGGCCGAACGCAGATACTGTGTCACCAGACGGGAACATGTTGCTGTGCTTTTTGCAGTCCGATACTTTAAGTATTACCTGTGCGGGCTACCTTTTACTGTACGCACTGATCACGCAGCTCTCCAATGGCTAATGTCATTCAAAGAGCCAGAGGGCCAGCTGGCACGCTGGATTGAGGAACTTCAGGCATACAACATGAGAGTAGTACACCGCCCAGTGTCAGGCCATGCGAACGCAGACACTCTTTCTCGTCGGCCATGCTTAACCGACCAGTGTAGGTACTGTGACAAAAGGGAGGCCAGGGACAGAGAGCTGGAGAACCCCAATGCCAGTGGTGCTTCTGTGGTTTGTAAGCATGGTGATACGCCGGCGTGTTTGACCGTGAGAAAAGTGAGAGTAGAAGACTGGAGGCGGCTGCAGGAGGAAGATGTGGACCTGCAGCCAGTAATCCAGTGGGTCCAAACTCAGCAGCGACATCTGTGGGAGGAAGTGGCTATTCTCTCTTTGTCCATGAAAAATTTATGGGCCAAATTCAAGGAACTGCGCCTGCGAGACGGGGTGTTAGAGAAGGAGTGGAAAGACCCCGACACTGGGGAGGGGAGGTGGCAAGTGGTGGTCCCGAGGTCACTGCAGGAGGGGGTGATTAGGGCTGCCAACGGGACAGTGGGGTCTGGACACTTTGGGGTTTCAAAAACACTCAAACGTGTCAGACAGAGTTTTTACTGGGGGCTTGTGAGGAGAGATGTGGAGGATTTTTGTCGGCGGTGTGATGGTTGCACTGCCCGCAAGGGCCCGTCTGGCCAGTCCCTCGCTCCACTGCAACAGTTCCCCGTAGGGGGCCCAATGGAGAGATTGGGGGTGGATGTAATGGGTCCTTTCCCAAGTTCGGAGAGGGGTAACAGGTTTGTGCTGATGGCTATGGATTATTTCACTAAATGGCCAGAAGCTTACATGCATTGGTAGAATGCTTTGGTAGATGGCATGTTCAGCCGGTTTGGGGTCGCAGAATCCATACACAGCGACCAAGGCCGGAATTTTGAGTCACGTGTCATCTCGGTGATGTGTGAAAAATTAGGGATCCACAAAACAAGGACCACCCCTTTGCATCCCCAAAGTGATGGCCTCGTTGAGAGGTTTAATAGGACGCTGGCGGAACAGCTGGCCATTGTGTCTGCCAAGCATCAGCGAGATTGGGATACGCACTTGCCATTTATCCTAATGGCGTGCCGATCCGCAGTGCAAGACTCAACCTCTTGCATGCCCGACCTTTTGATGTTGGGACGGGAGATCAGAACACCAGGGGAAATGGCTTTTGGGGCCCTGAGTATGCTAGGAAACTTCAGGACTCGTTGGAAGCTGCTCATAATTTTGCAAGGAAGCAATTATTAAAATCAGGGACTCGGCAAAAGAGAAATTACGACCTAAAGGCAAAAGGGTGGCATTTCACAGCAGGAGAGTTTGTGTGGGTGTACAGCCCTCAGAGAAAGAAGGGCAGGTGCCCTAAACTTGACTCCCAGTGGGTTGGGCCATGCAGTGTTCTGGAGAGAATCGGAGAAGTCGTTTACCGAGTTCAGTTGCCTCCGAAGGGTAGGAAGGTGGCCATACACCGAGACAGATTGGCACCTTATAGAGGAAGTGCCACCGTGGCCCCAGCTCCGGCCTCCTCTACAGTTGCGCCTACCCCAGAGGGCGGGTCAGGATCCCAGTCAAGCTTTTCCAGTCCTCTGGCAGACCCGCATGTAGCCACACCAATTCTTGAGCTGCAAACCTTGCATTCAAATAGCCCTTCTTCAGTTACCCAAGAAGGCCAGCTGTGCCCTCAGAGAGTCAGGAGGCCGCCAAGACAGTTCAGGGACTTTGTTCGTTCCCTCGAGATCGAGGAACTTTGTGAAGGGGGAGCAGTTTAGGAAGTTCTATTCAGATATAATCTAAGTGCATGTATGTTTTTTTCCTGTGTTATGTGTTCGGCTTGTGTGGGGCTTTAAGGGGTGGGAGGTTCTCCTGAAGGAAGAGCCTGCGTGGTGTTGTGTGGGCGGGGTTCTGGGGAAAATGTTCGAGAAGTTTGTTCGCATCGGCCAAACAGGTGCTCACCTTAATAAAGAAGACTAACCTGTTAAGTGAGTCTATCATTTCCTCCGTTCGTTACAATATAATTATTGTTGTTATCCATGAATTTTCGATTTTACTGTTTTACAAGAAAGGCAGGAAAAGTTTTTTTTTTCTTTCAGATGCCCAGTTACAGTCAATGACAACAGACTGTTATTAAGTTTTTTTTGGATATTATTTCTGAATAATGACTATTTAGTTGTTTCAGTTTGTTATTTGCCTAATAAATGGCAATAACATTTTTAGTTTTAGACAAGTTTTTGATCGATTCCTAAAATATTTGTGTTCTCTCTTTATTATGACGTGTAGTCTAAAAAATTAAGCACTGTATGTTTTCATAGCATTAAATTGGCATATTTGTTTTAAGTACATTGGGCAGGATATGCAATAGTGTGTTTTTTGTCAATAAAAAAAAAATACATAAAATTCTGAGTTTTATCCGATTAATCGAATAAACGAAAAAATAATCGGCCTACTAATCGATTATCAAAATAATCACTAGTTGCAGCCCTAGTTTGAAAGTGCCCAGTTTGTGCCACAGTCACTCATATACATTCATATAAAGTCACAACCGCTTGAAGGTGCATCAGACATGATCACAATACAAAGACTACAGTGGGACCTTTTACACATTTACAGAGATACTGTGATGCTTATCAGTAATATCAGAGATAAATGGCTAAAGGTGAATCTGGTGCAAGGGCAACAACCTCTCCTAATTTTTTAAATGAACATATATGTGATGCATTTACACATTAATGTTGTGATTTACAGATAATTTATGTATACCAGCCTACATAAGCAGCAGATCTGCACGCAAAGAGCACAGGATACCCACAGTTGGTTTTTAAAGAGTTTGATGCTAGCATGTTGATAATGCAATGATGTGATACTTTAATAAGCAGTAAAATACATAAAACACTAAAGCAGTCCATTTTTACTACACTGAACTATTTTCTTAGAACACAGCAGAGATATTGGCAGCCTCAGTCACCATTTATGTCTCATTCCTTGTACCTGAACACATGAAAACATCACATGTGTTGCAATAGCAGTATTTGTGCATTTTCAGGGATGGGAATCAGATGTTGTGTTTTAAGTGCAAAAATTGAAATAAATCAACCCCCACCACAATCATGAATGACAATCTGTAAACATTTCCATCAGAGAGGATGCTGGCTGAAATATTTTAAGAGTCAGGATGTGTTTAACTGATATTTTAAACCAGCTGTAAAATAAAGCATAGATAAGAGGATTCAGACCACAGCTAACATACAAAGTCCATATTAGAAATGTCATTGTAGTGGAAGAGACTGCAGTGGTTTCTGTTAGAGAACAGATATAAAATGGAATCCAGCAAAGCAGATAAACTGTCACAATGATTCCTAATGTCAGAGCAGCTTTACTCTCAGATTTCCTCCTCACTGAACCTTCCATTACACATTTACCAGCTTTCATCAGAGAGTTTATAGCTTTCACTTGCCATTGTACAACATAAAATATCCTCAAATATACAGAGATGATCACGACACAAGGAAATAGGAATAAAAAGAATAAATCAGTAAATGTCCAAGCAAGACTATTCATGACAATACACTGACCATAACATGTTTTGTGTGAGATATTAAAATATCCATTACTAATTATATACCCAACATTGTAACCTGAACAGCAAAACCAGCAGAGACAGATGCTCATTGAAGTTGTAGTCATGGTTATTTTCTGTGGGTACAGTAAAGGGTGACACACAGCCACATAACGATCAACAGCAATTAAAACTAAATTACTAAGAGATGTAGAAAGAAGCAACCTAACGGTAATTGCAAACATTCCACAGTAAGTGTCTCCAAAGTACCAACACATCTCAATTTGCTTGATGCCCTCTATTGGTATCACAATAAGGCCAGTAAACAGGTCGGCCACAGCCAGAGAGAGAATGAGCAGGTTTGTTGGAGTGTGAAGCTTTTTGAAGTGAGAGATGGAGATGATCACCAGCAGGTTCAGAAACACAGTCCATGCTGACAGCAATGATACGAAAAGGTAAATGATATTATATTCGTATCTGGAGCGTTTTCCCTTGATACATGATGAGTTGATGGCAGGAAAGCAGTATTGAGTCTCATGATCCTCTGTCTCATAGGCCATGAGTGAGTCTCCTCCTGTTAGGAGTTTGTTCAGCCCTCCTTACTGTCCTTTCATTTATACAGTGTCTGGATCAGACTGACCAACCCATCTACCGCCCACTCTGATGATGCATAATGGCACAGTTATTTTCATGATGCATGAACAGAACAGTGGATTGAAGCTAAGATGTAAGAGGGTTTGTAGTCCTTCCTTGTGCACCTCTAATGTGTGTCTAATTCCTTGTTTTGTTAATGTAGCATTTTGAACTTTTATTTAAAAAAAAATCACAAAATGTAACCTTTTTCATTGAAGAAAAACAATTGAAACACTAATGACATAACAAGACAAACCTGAAAGCAATTGACACAATCAGCCAATGAGAATGTGACATATGAAACAAGGGTACCAATCAGAACATTACACATGAGATTAGGGAAGCACATGACATAATCACATGAGGAAAAGGGGATCACATGACAAAACCAGGAACCTTGACTAAGAAAACTACAAAATAAGACATGA
This sequence comes from Mylopharyngodon piceus, assembly GCA_039654765.1. NCBI lineage: Eukaryota > Metazoa > Chordata > Actinopteri > Cypriniformes > Xenocyprididae > Mylopharyngodon > Mylopharyngodon piceus. Next base: position 6,505,883 of record CM077438.1, read on the forward strand.
AAACATAAACGTGAATCAAAACCAAACGTGACAGTGAACATCTCAACATTGGTAACGCTGCTGAGAGTGACATTTAGATGAATATAAATATGTGCTGCGTGCTTTCCTCGCAATAACAAAATAGACACACAACAAAAATGACAGCAGAGAGAAAAAAGCAGCGAAGAAAGCATCTGATCATGTGGATGTAGATGTGGATTATGTTTGCATGAGCTCTGCAATTCGACACTCCAGTCAAGTCACGTCACGTTTATTTATACCACTTTGTACAATATGTTGCTTTAATATATAGATAACAATATATTGTTATCTTGGTTTAGTTTTGGTTTAGTTTTATTTGCACAAATATAAAATATATACAATAAAAAACAAAAAGTACAATCCATATACTGTGCAGGGAGAGGCAGAAAACCCAAAAGGGCTTATTTAAAGCCTCCACCTAAACAACAACAACAAAAAGAAACTAATTGTGAAATCTGTAGGTCTACTGTAATTAAGACATTTATTCAGGAAATTCATTACAATCAGAAAGACGTATAGTACAGAGAAATTTCATGTCGGAGTAGGATTTGAGTGAACGTTGTTACCGGTGAGCAAGAGTGGAGCATTCGCTTGGGCCATGAGCTATTGAGCAGAACGCACTGGCATAGAGCGCAGGTTTCGCTCACATGCTCTGTTCCAGACGACCATGTTGTTATGAAAATATTTGTGTATTGAAATGCTCAAATAAGATGATGTAAAATTTGAAGAGTCTTCTGCGTGTGCCCTCTTGACTTTGTAATTTGCTTGCTTTCATCACTTTCATTTTTCTTCTTGTGCACTGATTACCTAAACTGAACAGCCGACTAGAATGATCTCTCTCACTGACTGCTCTAATGCTATAATCCCAACAATATAGGAATATTTCAAATCAAAGGGGTCAAATGAGTTCCAAGTTGAATCAAGACATTTTACAGCAGAACATTAGTGCAGTGTAGTGCTCATACTGGTCCATAATTTTCCAAACTACATTGCTATGCATAAGACAAAATTGAGACACATGAATCAGAAAATTAAGCTTTTACATCTTATCAACAATTACAGATGTCAGTTTAAAGTACAAGAACATTGAAGTCCAGTGAAACATGAAAGTTTACTTAGTGCACCTTTAAGCCCTGCACTGCAATATTGAGTTTCTTTATTGCAGAATTACTGCAGCCAGTATCCACTGTGTACTGTTTGAAAGTGCCCAGTTTGTGCCACAGTCACATACATTCATATAAAGTCACAACCGCTTGAAGGTGCATCAGACATGATCACAATACAAAGACTACAGTGGGACCTTTTACACATTTACAGAGATACTGTGATGCTTATCAGTAATATCAGAGATAAATGGCTAAAGGTGAATCTGGTGCAAGGACAACAACCTCTCCTAATTATTTAAATGAACATATATGTGATGCATTTATACATAAATGTTGTGATTTACGGATAATTTATGTATACCAGCCTACATAAGCAGCAGATCTGCACACGAAGAGCACAGGATACCCACAGTTGGTTTTTAAAGAGTTTGATGCTAGCATGTTGATAATGCAATGATGTTATACTTTATTAAGCAGTAAAATACATAAAACACACATACTAAAGCAGTCCATTTTTACTACACTGAACTATTTTGTCCTGATACTTTTCAATATTTAATGAAATGTTTATATATGTTTATATATATGAAATATGTTTAATATATTTATAATAAACATTTCTCTCACATTGTTTACATGTTGGATTTACTTTATCTTAGCATTGGATATTGCGATCGCTACTCCGTGAAGAATACATGTGATGCTTTCTTAGAACACAGAAGAGATATTGGCAGCCTCAGTCACCATTTATGTTCATTGCTTCTTTTTTTCTGGACAATGAAAGTGAATGGTCATTCTGCCAACATCAGTCATGAGGGTGATTAAACAATGACAGAATTTTTTATTTTTAGGTGAACTATGTCTTTAATAAGTTAATGTTGATTGTTGAATTGTATGTCTCATTCTTGTACCTGGACACATGAAAACATATCACATGTGTTGCAATAGCAGTATTTGTGCATTTTCAGGGATGGGAATCAGATGTTGTGCTTTAAGCAAAAAATTAAATAAATCAACCCCCACCACAATCATGAATGACAATCTGTAAACATTTCCATCAGAGAGGATGCTGACTGAAATATTTTAAGAGTTAGGATGTGTTTAACTGATATTTTAAACCAGCGGTAAAATAAAGCATAGATAAGAGGATTCAGACCACAGCTAACATACAGAGTCCATGTTAGAAATGTCATTGTAGTGGAAGAGACTGCAGTGGTTTCTGTTAGAGAACAGATATAAAATGGAATCCAGCAAAGCAGATAAACTGTCACAATGATTCCTAATGTCAGAGCAGCTTTACTCTCAGATTTCCTCCTCACTGAACCTTCCATTACACATTTACCAGCTTTCATCAGAGAGTTTATAGCTTTCACTTGCCATTGTACAACATAAAATATCCTCAAATATACAGAGATGATCACGACACAGGGAAACAGGAAGAAAAAAGTCAAATCAATGAATGTCCAAGCAAGACTATTCATGACAATACACTGACCATAACACATTTTGTGTGAGATTTTAAAATATCCGTTACTAATTACATACACAATATTGTAACCTGAACAGCAAAACCAGCAGAGACAGATGCTTATTGAAGTTTTAGTCATGGTTATTTTCTGTGGGTACAGTAAAGGGTGACACACAGCCACATAACGATCAACAGCAATTAAAACTAAATTACTAAGAGATGTAGAAAGAAGCAACCTAACGATAATTACAAACAGTCCACAATAAGTGTCTCCAAAGTACCAACACATCTCAGTTTGCTTGATGCCCTCTATGGGTATCACAATAAGTCCAGTAAGCAGGTCGGCCACAGCCAGAGAGAGAATGATCAGGTTTGTTGGAGTGTGAAGCTTTTTGAAGTGAGAGATGGAGATGATCACCAGCAGGTTCAGAAACACAGTCCATGCTGACAGCAATGATACGAAAAGGTAAATGATATTATATTCGTATCTGGAGCGTTTTCCCTTGATACATGATGAGTTGATGGCAGGAAAGCAGTATTGAGTCTCATGATCCTCCATCTCATAGGCCATGAGTGAGTCTCCTCCTGTTAGGAGTTTGTTCTGCTCTCCTTACTGTCCTTTAATTTATACAGTGTCTGGATCGGACTGAAAAACCCACCTCCCTCCCACTGTGATGATGATGCATAATGGCATAATTATTTTCTTGATGCATAAACATATCAGTGGATTGAAACTAAGGTGTAAGGGTTTGTAGTCCTTCCTTGTGCACTGGTAAGTGTGTGCCCAAGACTGTACTTGTTTTTTTTTAACCATTAATTAAAAATATACTCCATCCAAAAATTAAAATTTCTTTCATTATTTCACTCACCCTCATGATGCCCCAGATATGCAGGGTTCAAACAGTTTTTAAATTTTGAAAAATGCTTGATTTTAAAATATGTTTTCAAGGTTTGAAATGTTGAATTTTGAATATTGTAATTGGAAATAATTTTTTCTTAGAACGTGCAATGTAATAAAAAAACGATTGAAAATACACTATATTGCCAAAAGTTTTGCGACGTCTGCCTTTACATGCTTTAATGACATCCCATTCTTAATCCGTAGGGTTTAATATGGATTTGGCCCACCCTTTGCAGCTATAACAGCTTCAACTCTTCTGGGAAGGCTTTACGCAAGGTTTAGGAGTGTGTTTATGGGAATTTTTGACCATTCTTCTAGAAGCGCATTTGTGAGGTCAGGCACTGATGTTGGCGAGAAGGCCTGGCTCACAGTCTCCGCTCTAATTCATCCCAAAGCTGTTCTGTCGGGTTGAGGTCAGGACTCTGTGCAGGCCAGTCAAGTTCCTCCACACCAAACTCGCTCATCCATGTCTTTATGGACCTTGCTTTGTGCACTAATTCGCAGTCATGTTGGAACAGGAAGGGGCCATCCCCAAACTGTTCCCACATCGTTGAGAGCATGAAATTGTCCAAAATGTCTTGGTATGCTGAAGTATTAAGAGTTCCTTTCACTGGAACTAAGGGGCCCAACCCCTGAAAAACAACCCCACACCATAATCCCCCTCCACCAAACTTTACACTTGGCACAATGCTGTCAGGCAAGTACCGTTCTCCTGGCAACCGCCAAACCCAGACTCATCAATCGGATTGCCAGACAGAGAAGCGTGATTTGTCACTCCAGAGAACACGTCTCCACTGCTCTAGAGTCCAGTGGTGGCGTGCTTTACACCACTGCATCCGACGCTTTGCATTGCACTTGGTGATGTAAGGCTTGGATGCAGCTGCTCGGCCATGGAAACCCATTCCATGAAGCTCTCTACACACTGTTCTTGAGCTAATCTGAAGGCCACACGAAGTTTGGAGGTCTGTAGCTATTGACTCTGCAGAAAGTTGGCGACTTCTGCACCCTGTGCGCCTCAGCATGCGCTGACCACGCTCTGTGATTTTACGTGGCCTACCACTTCGTGGCTGAGTTGCTGTTGTTCCCAATTGCTTCCACTTTGTTATGATACCACTAACAGTTCACCGTGGAATATTTAGTAGTGAGGAAATTTCACGAATGGACTTATTGCACAGGTGGCAACCTATCACCTATTTGTGAACTGATACATTTAAATTACATATATAGTAAAAGGTATGTGTATGCTGTTAAAATACAGACACCAGACAGATGCACAAAAACAGATTCAGTATTCCTCAAAATGAATAAAAACACACAGTGGAACACAAACAGAATTTTATGCAAACCTGCAATAATTAAATAACATGTAAAACTGTGTGAACAAACATAATGGATTTAATTCTCACTTGATCTACCAATGTCTGCTTCGATGATTTAACCAAATCACCACAAATTACTTAAGTTAAATCACTTTTTTCTTACACACACCTATTGTTTAGCTTCAGAAGACATTAACTTATCCAGTGGGGTCTTATGAATTTTTGTAGCTTTTGTTTTTGATGCATTAACATTGAGAGCCTGTTCACTTGTGTTATATAAACTCACAGAGATGGACAATTTTTTCTAAAAATCTCAGTTTGTGTTTCACAGAAGAAAGTGTCATGCAACTGCTCTGAGACATGAAGGTTGAGGATCCAAATGCAGTATTTATGAAAAGGGTAATCCACAATTGTAATCCAAAAGCTGGGCAAAAGGTCAAAACACAGGTTTAACAGTACAAACATGAACAGGGAACAGGAACACAGGCAAACAGGGAAATCCACAAGAGACAGGCAAACAGGGTCAAAACCAAGGCACAGGAAACCAAAAGAGTGCTCAGAAATGCTGTGCTGCATTACACAAGACTTTGCAGAGAATGGGCTTGTTCGAGATGCATTGGCGCTGCGCAGACCAACTGGCCAATGCATCTCGACAAGCCTAATGACTGATTAAACCAGGCTTACAAGGTTAATGAGCAACAGATAAATGTAATGAATGCTAATGAGTCCAGGCAAAGGATTATGGAAAAAGTAGTCCATGATAGAGTGGCAATGGTCTGGGGTGGACTGCCCTCTGGTGGTAATCACTGGCACTCTAGCTGAAGACTGTGACAGAAAGAAAGTCATGTACATCTGGGATGGCATGAGGGTGAGTAAATGATGAGAGAATTTTCATTTTTGGGTTGAGTATCCCATAAGTGGTTGTTGTCCTTTCACTAGATTTCTAGCAGTCTCACATATTCTCTACACAGTGGCCACAAATCGTATTGCCTATATAATTTCTTTACATTAAATAGAAAATATTGAAGTGGCATCAAATGATGCTAGAGCTTTTATCAGTACTATCTTATCTTTTCCTAGCCATTTTTACAATGAACAGTTCACCCCAAAAACGAACATTCTGGGTAACATTATGTTGTTTCAGACCTGAACGGCAACACAACAGAAGATATTTTGAAAAATGTTATTCTATGTATGCAAATATGATGATGTTCAATTCTGGTTGAACTATCCCTTTAGTGCTGCTCATTTTTAAGTTTTGTTTCACTGGTCAGTACATCAGTGTTTTTAGATGTGGATATATCATCATATAAAAGCAAAGTTTTCAGTCGCATGTCTTCATTTTTTGGCTCTGGTGCACAGTAATTTCACTAACAAGTTTGGAATTATTAAAAGAAAATAATTGTCATTGCATTGTCAGAGTGGGCGGTAAATGGGTTGGTCAGTCTGATCCAGACACTGTATAAATGAAAGGACAGTAAGGAGAGCAGAACAAACTCCTAACAGGAGGAGACTCACTCATGGCCTATGAGACAGAGGATCATGAGACTCAATACTGCTTTCCTGCCATCAACTCATCATGTATCAAGGGAAAACGCTCCAGACATGAATACAATATCATGTATGTGTTTTTTTTTTCATTGCTGTCAGCATGGACTGTGTTTCTGAACCTGCTGGTGATCATCTCCATCTCTCACTTCAAGAAGCTTCACACTCCAACCAACCTGATTATTCTCTCTCTGGCTGTGGCTGACCTGCTTATTGGACTCATTGTCATGCCAATAGAGGCCAATAGGCTGATTGATATGTGTTGGTACTTTGGAGACACTTTCTGTGGACTGTTCATGATAATCATGGGACTGCTCGGCTCAACATCTCTTAGCAATTTAGTTTTAATAGCTGTTGATCGTTATGTGGCTGTGTGTCACCCTTTACTGTACCCACAGAAAATAACAATGACTAAAACTTTAGTAAGCATCTGTCTCTGTTGGTTTTTCTCCTCAGCCTACAACACTGCCTTTATAATCTGCAACAAATATTTTGACCCTTCAAGCAGAACAGATGAGTGTTATGGAGAGTGTACCTTAACAGTTAGTTTTACCTTTAGGGTCATTGATGAGATATATTCCTTCATGTTGCCTTGTATTGTGATAATCACTGCATATTTGAGAATATTTTATGTTGTTAATCAACAGGTGAAAGTTATAAACTCTCTGATGAAGAGTGGTAAATGTGTAATGGAAGGTTCAGTGAGGAGAAAATCTGAGAGCAAAGCTGCTCTGACATTAGGAATTATTGTGACAGCTTATCTGCTGTGCTTTATTCCATACTATATCTTGTCTTTAATTGGGACTACAGTAATCTCTTCTACCACAATGACATTTTTATTATGGACTTTGTATATTAACACAGGTCTGAATCCTCTTATCTATGCTTTATTTTACAGTTGGTTTAAAATATCAGCTAAGCACATCTTAACACTTAAAATATTGGAGCCAGCATCCTCTCTCATAGACATTTTTACAGGCTGATTTAAGTTTGTTTGTTTGTTTATTTATTAATTAAAGTATTGTCTCAGTTTGTAAACTGGGTGTAAACACAATGGTTACCAGATGTCTTTATTTAATTGCAGTTAGCAGAGATATTTTAAAGATGTGAATAATCAATAATAATAATTTAATCTGTAATGCTATAAATAAATCCCGTGCTAATCATGACTAGTCCTGTTTCCTTAATGACTTGTTTTTTCTCTTATTTGCCACTGGATTCGTTTTAAGAAAAGCCACAACAAATTGAAGGCAAAAAAGCAGTAAAACATTTTACCTTGTTTTGTTTGGTGAACATATTTTATGTGTGTGTAGATGTGATTAGATGTTCTCTGTTTAGTCACTATATATTATATTGATATCTAAGTTCTTGTCATGGCTGAGATGAATTTTTTTTTTTTTTTTTTTTTTTTTTAAATTCAGACATTAATTCAATTGATCATAACAATATATTTATACTACTGAATGCTCGAATCTGATTGGTTGACCAACGTTCTAAGGTGTGCAGTTATTTTCAGGGAAATGCACAGCTAAAGTAGTTTCGCAAAATGATTTCAGTTATTTCAATAGTTCCTACAGCCTACGACCGCAAAAGAAACAAAACCCACAACGACACCGACCAAGCAAATAAATATAGTAAACAATAGGATAAAAACGACAAATTATTGTCATGGTTTTTGGCACAAAATACATTTTGTTGTGTCCTGAAAGCACATACTCTCTCACGCTCTCTCTCTCTTTCAAATGTACACATGTACTGTATAGTACGGACACACATTTGTCTCGCAAATACATTAACATTGTCATTTCCATGGGCGATATTTACTCTCGTGTAGCCAGACCTTCAGACTGACGGCAGAATGTCTGGACTCTATTGCAGCTTTCATTGGCTAAGGACCGCCTAAGAGGACGTTTGACTGACATGTAAAGCAACCAGTCAGAGTTCGTTTTGTTCCATGTTTCATGTTTAGGGGCGTGAAAATGAAAGTCGATGTACCAAAAATAACAGACCAGCATGCATCTAAAAAATTATTCATTCAAGAACGTTGTGCAAGTTTACTGCAATAATGGAGCTGCGAACTTCACATACTTTTGAAAATCCAGCGTTTATTTGATCCTGATAAGTGCTCGTTGTCACAGTTGTAAACACGACGGTGTTGTTCTTCTACGAGGGGGTTTGGCATCACGGCATTTGTTTCCAAGCGGACCATTAAAGAAAGCAACACACACGTCTCCCGGACATCCTGTAGAATTCAACCAACCAGATGACGACTTCGATACTGCTGAAGTGTTTCCAGATAAGTGTGCCATATGCATAAGACGTTCAGCCAACGGTCCGTGGGCGTGACGTCTGAGGCTGAGACTAGGCGACATTTGACTCTCGAGTTTTTTTTTGCAGGTACAAAACGTCTTTTTGTACCTGCATCAGCAAATTATTTGCAGAAATTTTAAGCAAACAAGTTTAAGTTTGCTTGTTTATTTACTCATTTATTTAATAATTCACTTAATTTTATTATCACAGGAAATGACGCTGACGATATGTGAATCAGTGTCCACCATTTTGCGAGCAACTGGTGATAAAGAAAAATGCCATGTCGCAATATTGAAAATATTTCCGCTTTATCCGAAGGCAGTGGATATCACACAAACAATGTGCAAACTTTGCGTGAGAGTTATGCGGATGAAGAATTCTCACACGCCAGTCAATTATTCACTACAGAAACTAAAAACTGACCGAGCATCCACCACACAGTCTGTGGTTCGCCATCTGGTGCTGCATTAACGGCGCATATTCTCTTAGAGATGAATCTGATTTATTTTCTTAATATTTTCTTGTTGACCCATCGAGAGAAAAAAAATTGTATTTTTGATGAATCGAGAAGTATTTCGTGTTAAACAAGTTGTTTTTTAAATGATGAGTAAGCTATCTAACTAATCTTTTGTCATCCTCGCAGCGTGTCGGTTATGCGGTGATGCGCTATGATATTGCGGGGCAAATGAACTGCAATATTAATTTAATAATAAAAGTAGCATAATAATAATAAGAATAATTTAATAGGACTGCGTGCCCGTCCGCCATACGCCAGCCGATTTTTTTGTGACCACGGACGACGGTGCGTATGTGCATGCGTCAAACGCGTCTTTCCACGCTCACGGGTGAAAGTAGTATCTTTGAAAGACTCGCACGCTTGACTGTGCACGTCATATCTGCTTAATTGTGAAAATGTCTGTTTGCTACAAAAGGGAAGTTAAAGAGAGTGGGCATTTTTGTAAGATCAACCTTGAAATGTAGGGATGAACTCCTGGAAACTGTTTGCCATCAACCAGTCAGCCGGAGGACACACACAACCTGTGCGTTTTCTGTTTGGGCGAGGAGCACGCACGGACAGTGCTTGAGGGCGCTGTCTGTGTTAACTGTGAGCGTCTTCCCATGAAGACGCTCCGTTCTCGTCTGGCCCTCTTCTCGAGGGAAGAGGCGTCGGCGCCTTTGCCTGGTGGTTCCGGCCCTGCTCGTGCTGAGGCAGAGCGGCGGCTGAAATCATGGGGCTCACAGGTGGAGCTCACTGAGAAATTTGAGAGGGGTGTAAACCTCTCTCAAACCGAAGCGGCTGACGAGGACGCGCTCTTGGATGACGATGACGTTCTGTCTTTGACGTCATCGGATCCAGGAGCGAGTGCTCTTCTGGCGGCAAGCCCCAGAGAGCAGGAGATGGCTGTGGAGGAAGAAGCAGGCGAGCCCGCGGCTCCCTCCAGGCCGCCCTGCCCAGCGTATGCAGAGTTATTGGAGGTTATGGAGCGCGCTTCGGGCAGGCTGCAGCTGCCTTGGGAGCGCGTTAGGAAAGAGACCGTGCGCGGTAGGCTTGACGAACATTTTCTTTCAGACCGTAACCCAATAACTCCAGTGAGCCTTCCATTCCTTCCCGATCTACACGTTGAGATCGAGAGGGCATGGAAGAACCCGTACTCGGCTCGGATCCATCGACATCAGCGGGCTAGTTTCGCTGATGTCGAGGGATTGAGCCAGCATGGGTATGTGTCGATGCCCCCTATTGACGAGACATTTGCGAACTATCTCGCCACAGGGAGTGCACCAACACTAAGAGCTCCGGTTCTGCCATCCAAACCGTTGAAGGTGACATCACGTTTGAATGGCAGGGCATACGCCGCTGCGGGTCAGGCTGGTGCAGCGTTGCACACGATGGCAGTGCTGCAAGCATACCAGGCTGATCTGCTTAAGGATCTGGATCAGGGGCAAGGTTTGTCCCCTGAAGCGGTGGAGGAGCTGCGCCGCACCACGGATCTTGCTCTGAGGGCCACCAAGCAGACGGCCACCTCGATCGGCAGGTCGATGGCGGCCATGGTGGCCACAGAGCGACATCTATGACTGAACTGTGCGGACATCGGGGAGAAAGAAAAGAACTTTCTCCTCGATGCCCCGGTCTCGCCCACTGAACTTTTCGGTACCTCCGTCGAGGCGGTGGTTGAAAAGTTCAGGGAGGCGAGGACGCGCTCCGCGGCATTTAGATCATGCATCCCGCTCAGATCCGAATCTGGGCCCAAACAGCCGGGAGGTCCAGGGCCGTCTCGAGTCGAGGCTCAGAGACAGGCCCAGAGGTCTAGTGTCGCCGCTCGTGCGCCTCCTCCTCCCCGGAGTAAGTGGCAGAAGCGGCGGGACTCAAGGAGGAAGAAGCAGGACCTGAGGGAGGTGATCGAGCATAGGCGCCAGCAGCGCCGGTGATCGATCTCCTCTCTCTCGTGGGGGCTTAGTTGCCCTCACTCTTCTCCTTCTTCCTCCGCCTCCCGGGAGCATTGAAAACATCTATGTGCTCAGGCTTTCGACAGTCAGGCTGACGGTTGGGCCCATGATGAATATTTTTCTGAAGGCCAGCCTTCTGGCTTGATAGTGAAAGTACTTTTAGGCTTAAAAGAACTTTGGATTTCACCCTTCTTCATCCAAGAGAATAAGGAGGAGAAATCTTCGTTCTACGAGCCGCAGGAGGTAAGCTGGGTCTATATTTTTATTAAAAACATGGACCTTGTTTTTCCTGTATAGTTTTCCTGAGCATGTAGTCAGTAATTTAGAAGGGGTTCTTTTGGGCAAAATAACTGAGTTGCTAGGTTGGCTAGTTTTCATGCAGGCCGCATTTTGGCCGCTAGGTTTTAGTCTCCTGTGTTAGAGTAGCTTCTCAGCTAAATACTGTTAAGTCTAGTTTGAGTTTGCACTCGTCACTTCAGTTATTTGTGTGCAGGCCGGCCTTTTTCGGCCGCCTGGCACTGTTAGCTTGTAGTGCTTCATTTTCTCCTCATATCTGAAGGATTTAAAATGAAGCCCAGGCTTTGCTTGGCCTAGTAGGCCTTAGCTAACGGCTAGGCTAGAGCTAGGTTTAGGTGTTTGTTTGTCACATCACCTTTATTATTACTATCCCTTGTAAGGTTGTATAGTTCCTAGTTCTGGCCTCCTCCTGAGGGAGTTGTTGGCCGTATGCCCATTTCCCCTTTGTTAGTATGTAGGCTATGGTAAAATCAACAGCTAGTGTTATAGGCTGTTTTTAGCCTTCCTGGTGCTGTTTTTCCCAGGTGGTAGGCCCTTATCTTTGAGGAGATAAGTTATGCAGTGTTGCTAGGCCCCACTTTCTAGAACTTTGTCATGCCTTATAATGTCTTCCCGTGAGCCCTTGAATTATATTCAAGTTTGAGCTACGGTGCTGGTTTTTAGCCTCCGTTCTCAAGGGTTCATCACAGATCCACAAATCTGTCTGGTGAAAGCATTTATCCTGTTTGGATGGCATGTATCACAAAGCATTTATTTGCTTTGGGTTCTAAACCTTGGCCCTACATACATAGCTATATGTGAGCTTACTCTAGTGCTGCCACAGGTTAGCACCTGTTTCTGTGATAGCAGGCTGTGACTAGCCTCTATCTAAGAACGTGGTGTTTGTTGTACTCCCCGGGTAGGGTTTGTGTTTCACTGAGTGCATCACCTGTTGGATTGCACACTCAGGTTGAGTGTAGAGAGTCTTATTCTGGTTGGAATAGATATGATCTCTGATAGCTCCCAGTCGATCATGACCACAGCAGCTGTTTTACATATACTGCTAAGATTGTTGGCTCTTTATTGGTAGCCTCTTTCTAAGTACAGCTTGTTTCTCGGGCGCTGTTGGTTTACGATCGCGAGTTTGCTCACATATCTTAAGCACTGCCTCAGGCTTATACTCATGTTTGTTTGAGGTGGTAGGCCTTGTAGGCCTCCCTTAGACCATGGTAGCATTTTTATTTGTACCGTGTACATTGCCTGTTGGAATGTGTAGGCTTAGCTCAGGTTGTGTAGCTAGTTACCTACAATTAGCTTGTTGGGTCCAGAGCTGGTCCCCTTTGAGCTTGGTCCCTATTTATGACCACTGGCTGGCGCCACATGGTACTAAAAGTAGTAGGCCCTGCCAGGCCTCCCTTTCAGTTTTCATGTTGGCACAACTGGATTGGTTATATTTGAGACTCATCTCCATGGTTGAGTCTTGTTTGCTGACTCTCACCGCCATCGGCCACGCCCACCTCTGTAGAGTAGGCCCTAGGTCAGGCCTCTCATAGAGTACTGTGGCGGAGTATGTACTCCTCTTATCCAAGTATTGAGGTGTCTTGTCGAGTACTTGGCCTACTGGCTGGTTTAGTCATGAAACTACCACTGGCTGAGGCCATGTGTTCATGGAGGTTGAAGGCCCTACCAGGGCCTCCTTTCAGTTTGCATGTTGGCACAGTTTTGTGTTGGTTTCTATGTGACTCATCACCATGGATGGGTCTTGATTGCCACTAGCTGACGCCGCGTGTTTATGAGTCGTAGGCCTTTTTAGGCCTCCTTTGTATCATGCTGGAGTTTCGGCTGTGTACTCCTCTCGCTTAGAGAGTAAAAGGTGCTTTACTGAGTACGTTTTCTGAGTGGCTTGCCTCTCAGGGTGAGTTCTTGTGTTAAACCGATTGGTTGTTTCGGTTTTATGCATTTACTTCCTTGAGCATGGTCTCCTTTAGCTCTAGCTGAGCTAAGTAGTTACCTTGTTTTTTACTCGGTTCTATTTTGCTCCTAGAACTTTAGTGGCCGCTAGCTGGCGCCGCGTGTGACAGGTAGGCCCTCGGGCCTCCTTTGGGAACATGCTGGCATGTACCTTTTACATTTCCTTTCTAAAAAGGTAAAGGATATTTTATGTCGTTGGCTGGCCAGGGCTCTGGGTGACTTATTAACCGCCTTTGCAGTTCGGTTATTTGTCCCGCCTGGAGCTTGATAACACTGCCACGAGCTGATGCCACATGTCTGCTGAGGTTATAGGCCCCTCGGGGCCTTCTTTAGCGCGTGATGGCGTATGTTGTACTCCTCTTGCTTTTAAGAGTAAAAAGGTTCTTTTACCGAGTGCACTGCTCGTTGGATTGTGTTTGATAGACTGTTTTGTGGGCATTCACAGTTACTTAATCACATGTCGGTCTTGCGTCCAGCATGTTAGTTTTCAGGTGAATGGCCTTATAGGCCACCCTTGGAATACCACCATGTGATTTTAGTTCTGGTGTGACATATAGTTCTTTATCTAGAACTTTAGTTATGTTGAAGGCCCCTTTCTGGCCTCCATGACTATGTGCCTACAGTATGGTCTATCTGTTAGGTTGAGCTTCGTACTTCCCTTTGGGTTGTCTGTGTAATTGTGCTTAGCTCCCTAAGCTGGTCATTGGTCGTAGACTTCTATGAAGTCTCCCGTTGAGATCAGCCCCAGGCTGGTTTGTGCTCCCCTGTATCAGGGTTCCCTAGCGCACAGCCTCCTCAGTGCATTTATTCAGACACTGAGTAGATCCTAGGATGAGCGGATTGTACTCCCCTCAATACGAGGGTTTATAGCATTCAGCTGAGTTCTGCTCTCCAGGATGCCCATCTCTACGCGTGGGTTTAAGTCGCTTACTGTTCTTTCACAGTCGCTTTTACCCGCTCTCTTCTCTGAAGGATGCATTATGGAGATTCTGTTTAACAGACGGGGTTGGCCTAGACTAGGTTTGTCCTTCGTCAAATCAGTTCGGCCTCCCTGGTGGCGCTGAGGGTGACGTTGTTCCCCTCTTGTGACTGGCCGGGGTTCCTTTCGGTTTCCTGGCCACATTCCCTTTAAGGGACCACTTTTCCAAGGAAATGTTGGTCCCAGAAGCTCTGAGCAGCCTTGGAAGGCTTTCTGCGGAAGGCCTCTTCTAGGCTCAGCTTGGGCTGTTGGCCGTAGGGAATGCTGTCACTGACAGCCTTGCGTGACCCGAGGGTGAGTCGCTCCCAGCGTTTCCCTGAAACTGCTGGACGTTTGTCTAGTCATTTGGCATGCACTCTCCTCGAGCATGGCGGCGTGGGTATATCGTTCCCCATAGCGGTAAACGCAGAGTCTCGTTCCCTTTCGAAAGGGAACGTCTCAGGTTACGTATGTAACCATGGTTCCCTGAGAACAGGGAACGAGACTCTGCGTTGCCATGCCTCGGGCTGCCTGCTGAACAGTCCCTCAAGACGAGTAGGTGTTGACCGTTTCCCCAGGCGCTCTCTTTATACTTCTGGGTTCGCGCTATAATGACGTCATAGGCTGTCGCCGGCCAATAGGATTGGAGTGGTGTGATTCTTTGGCATTCGGACACCTGTCACGAGTGACGGTTCCCCATAGCGGTAAACGCAGAGTCTCATTCCCTGTTCTCAGGGAACCATGGTTACATACGTAACCTGAGACGTTTTCCAGTGAATCACCCCTGAGCTCATTCTTTCTTCAGTCTATATGCAAAGAAATATTGCAATTTAGAAAACAATGTGTTATAAAGTATGAAGAAAATATGAATAAAATTGAACTATTTTCATTTTTACACAAAATTACCTTTTGTTATCTATGAAAATCACATTCTTTCTCTCTCGCATGCGTGCGCACACACAATAGCGTTACAGTGAGAATCAAAAAGTGGAAAATATCTTGAAATACATGTGTAAAAGGTGTAGTAACTGTGGTACATGCAGAATAATTACTCCAGGCTGTTAAATTGACGTGTGGTAGGGTACTTTGTGCTGTATGTGTGTGGCCATGTTCATTCGCCACCACTGAAGACCATTTTTGACACAGGAAAAACCCTGGTCAATGGCTATCGGCTGCAGTTTAGAATACAGAAAGTCAGTATTATAGTAGAAAACTTGAAGTTACACTAGGTATGCTTTTATTATCTTTGTGCTGGCTTATACAACATCAATGTTGTACTTTTGTACTGACATATATTGGTGTGGACAGGGCCATCACTATAGGGGCCCACAGCAACAATCTGCATCACAATTTTCATTACTTATTTTTGTCTTTTGTACAGTATGTAAACTCATTTTACTCTGTTGGAACTATTGGAATTAATAATTGTTATTAGGAACCATTAGAGTGGGCGGTAGATGGGTTGGTCTGTTTGATCCAGACACTGTATAAATAAAAGGAAAGCAAAGAGAGAAGAACAGACTCCTAACAGGAGGAGACTCACTCATGGCCTATGAGACAGAGGATCATGAGACTCAATACTGCTTTCCTGCCATCAACTCATCATGTATCAAGGGAAAACGCTCCAGATATGAATACAATTTCATGTATGTGTTTTTTTCATTGCTGTCAGCATGGACTGTGTTTCTGAACCTGCTGGTGATCATCTCCATCTCTCACTTCAAGAAGCTTCACACTCCAACCAACCTGATTATTCTCTCTCTGGCTGTGGCTGACCTGCTTGTTGGACTTATTGTGATGCCTGTGGATGCCATAAAGCTGATTGAGACGTGTTGGTTCTTTGGAGACACTTTGTGTGACCTGTTTATGATAATCATGGGTCTGCTCCTGTCAACATCTATTTGTAATTTAGTTTTAATTGCTATTGATCGTTATGTGGCTGTGTGTCACCCTTTACTGTACCCACAGAAAATAACCACAACTAAATCCTTAATAAGCATCTGTCTCTGCTGGTTTTTCTCCTTTGCCTACAATACTGCCTATGTGATTAGTGGCAGATATTTTGAAAGTTCACAAAGAACAGACACATGCTATGGAAAGTGCTATTTAATAATAGGTTTTTCATGGAGAGTCGTTGACCTGTTCTTTTCTTTCTTGTTTCCTTTGACTGTGATCATAACTTTATATTTGAGGATATTTTATGTTGCACATCAGCAAGTGAAAGTTATAAACTCTCTGATGAAGAGTGGTAAATGTGTAATGGAGAATTCAGTGAGGAGGAAATCTGAGAGCAAGGCTGCTCTGACATTAGGAATCATTGTGACAGCTTATCTGCTATGCTATATTCCATATTATATCTTGTCTTTAACAAGTAGTACAATAATCTCTTCTGGTACAATGACATTTCTAATATGGACTATATATGCTAACTCAGGCATGAATCCTGTTGTCTATGCTTTATTTTACCGCTGGTTTAAAATATCAGTTAAACACATCTTAACACTTAAAATATTGAAGCCAACATCCTCTCTCTTAGACATATTTACAGATTATTCATGATTTTTTTTCTTCTTTTTTTTTCATTTAATGAAGCACAGACTAATGTATAGTGTAGTTTTTTTGTTTTTTTTTTAATCTCAGTTTGTAAACTGAATGTGAACATACTGGATACCAGATGTCTTTATGTACCATAAGCTTATTAACAGGAAAAAAATAATGTAAGATATTTTAAAGACATTTTAAATGAAGGTAAATAATTACGTTTACCTTGCAAGAATCTGATGTGCTTATGTTAAATTAGTTATAGGGCAAGTCTGGTCATTATTTTAATTTTAGTTACCTGCATAACCCATTAATTATGGGTATAAATGAGTAAGTCAACATGTTTAGTCTATGATTAGTGTTTATTTGTTTTGGGATTTAATTGTTTAATTCTTATTCATGTCTAGGCCTCAAAAACATAAATTAATGAAAAAAAAACAACACAACAAAAAACAAACAAACAAACAAACAAAAAACACTTCATGTTATCAGTTGTGTAAAACTGAATAGATGATGATTCATTTTCCCCTGAAGCAACCATTTTTTTTAATGTGGACAGAGCATTTACAGTTATTGTAGAATGTTCTGTTCTTGTAATCAGCTGTATGACCATAGACAGGCTTAGTGTTAAACCATACTGTTTAGATGCAAAAGGGAATTTAAATGTTTGTATCTCGGTTCAACCAGAAGATAATATACTTGTAAACAGTGCAAAACCAAGGCATCATTGTCCCCTCCAAAAACTGACTCACTTAAGTGAGTCAGGCATGTGATAAGTTAAAGACAAAAAAGAAGGTATTAATAGAGTTGTAATGAAATTATTTAAAATATTATTTTTTATAATAGAGTTATTATGATATGATATGGTATATGATATAAATCATTATTATTTTTTATTTTACAGAACAACAGTAAAATTACAATACTAACATTTATGGATGTCTTTATTTCTTGCTTTCAAACGTCAAATCATTGGACTTTTATTTTGATGGAAAACCACAGGGAGATCCAGGAAGATGTTTCTCTTTGACAACAAATTTATAAACGACACACATTACGGATGGTTGGTGCACGTTGTGTTCTCAAATGCAAATTATAAGCGACTCAAACACACAGCACTTGCAGATCAGCAGTTTCTGTGAATCGAAGCTAAAAGCTGCGTTTTACTCCATGCAGCGTGTCAGACTATATTTCTATAATTACATCACAACTGTTGCGATTTGATGATCGCACTAAGCCACATCACATTCTCACATCCATGCATTGTCAAAATTCATAAAGTTACTGGGCAACTGGTGAATAACACTGTTTCAACACTGATTTTTACTCGAATTTGGTACTTTGAACCCTGGCGAACATGTTAACAGTTTCCCACAAATGGCGGCGCTGGCTCATGCATCACTATCAGAAGCAATCCATCCAGGAAATAAATGTATTATAAAACGTAACATTTTGCAGTTTATTTAGTAATTGTTTCAGGCCATTTTGCTATTTCAATCATTATACAGTTACCAGCCACCCCCCTTCATCTTTTTCGAGGGATTCACCTCCATTCGACCATCCTACACACAGGTGACTGACTGCTGCTCGCACCAACCGGAGCGAGAGTTGTTACTCTCTATGCTGCACACAGCCAGAGGAATTCCTGCACTTTTTTGGTTTTTGACAAGACATAAAAAAGAGCTCATACCGCGGGAACGGTATCACGGAAAATATTAGTGGTTTTGAAACCGTGACATGTTCAAACCGCGGTATACCTTGAAACTGGTAACCGGCCCATGCCTAGTTACTTGTGAGGTTCCATGACAGTTGGAAGACAATTGCCTATGTAGGTTGTTATATATAAAGTATCTGTAAATCACAGTATTTATGTGTAAATGCATCTCAGATATGATTTAAACCAGCTTTGACCCTCCATGTCCACTTTCCTTTTTTTTGCTCCAACTCTAAACAAGCTAATCAAGGTCTTCAGGGTTTATAGAAAGTTATAGGCAGTTGAGTTTGATCAAGGTTGGAGCTAAACTCTGCAGGAAAGCGGACATTAAAGGCCAGAGTTTTTTCATTGCTGTCAGCATGGACTGTGTTTCTGAACTTGCTGGTGATCATCTCTGTCTCTCACTTCAAGAAGCTTCACACTCCAACCAACCTGATTATTGTCTCTCTTGCTGTGGCCAACTGCTTACTGGACTTTTTGTGTTGCCCCCATAAAGGCCACTAGACTGATTGAAATGTGTTGGTACTTTGGAGACCTTCTGTGGACTGTTTATGATAATCATGAGAGTTAGTAATTTAATTGTATTTGCTGTTGATCGTTTTGTGGCTGTGTGTCACCTTTTACTGTACCCACAGAAAATAACCACAACTAAAACTTTAATAAGGATCTGTCGCTGTTGGTTTTGTTCTTTAGCTTATGATATTGCTGTTGTAATTAGCAGCAGCTATTTAGACTTTTCAGACAGAATAGTGTGTTTAGGAAAGTGCTTCTTTATAATGAATTTTACATGCTTTAGTATAACCAGCAGGAAAGCATTGATGTGTGAACTGTATTTGGCGACAGTACAGCATGTTACTGTCGCGGATGGTGATGGGTTTTGTTTCATGTATATAGTTTCATGTCTCTTATTTTGTATATAGTCTTTGTCATGTTTCATGTTCTTGTTTGCCATGTTCTAGTCATGTGATCCTGCCATGTGCTCCCCTGTTCATGTGTCTTGTTCTCATTGGTTCATTGGTTTGATTGTGCACAGGTGTTCCTTGTTAGTCACTAGTCTCTGTGTATTTAAGCCCTCATGTTTGCCTTGTTCTTTGTCAAGTTTTGTCCGTGTAACCACTGTTGGTGAATTGTGTTGTATGCTTCATGTCATGTCATGCCATGCCATGCCAAGCCAAGCCTAGTCTTTGTTTGTGTTATGTTTTGATTCATGTTGGGAATAAATAAAGCTGCACTTGGGTTCTTCAAGCTTGCCTCCAGTGGATCTCTTACAGTTACAGTGAAGTTACTGAATATTTTTCATAATAAAAAATCATAAAAATAAGTGTTAAAGTATAACCATCAAAAGAGCAGTGATGTCTGAACTGAATTTGGTGACACTACAGTGTGTAACATTGAAGTTATTGACTATTTTTGTAGTAACGTTTTTTGGGTTTTGCACTTTGCAGATGGTCCCTTCGGACTTATCTCTTAAGGCAGGTACACACCAAACCGACGCCGACGAACTAGTGGCGTCGAAAGCAGACTGCGAGGTTGGCTCACGTCGGCAGCGTCTGGGTCCAAAGTTGCCCTGACACACCAAACCAACGCTCGACAGCCGACAGCCAAGTAGCACGTCCGTTCTGCGCCTGCGTAAGGTGAAATGCCTTTTCGTACCAGCAGGTGGCAGTAGCTGAACAGCCAATCAGAATGATCAGATGGCCCGACGGACCGATGAGCTCCGACGCCGATTCAACATGTCGAATCGGCCGAAAAAAAGCCGACGAGGACCAACTTCAGCCGACGGTGCGGAACACACTGAGAAAACTTAGTCGGCCGACGAACAAAAACTGCCCGACGGCCGACCGTCGGCTTGGTGTGTTCCTGCCTTTAGCTGCCTGTGCATAGAGATCAATGTTTTTTGTATTTTGTGGTGGAGGGCTCGTTTTGAGGAAAATTAGGTTGTACCTTGTTGTCTATGTTACACATGTTAAAGAAGTTGTTTTTTAAATGATGAGTAAGCTATCTAACTAATCTTTTGTCATCCTCGCAGCGTGTCGGTTATGCGGTGATGCGCTATGATATTGCGGGGCAAATGAACTGCAATGTTAATTTAATAATAAAAGTAGCATAATAATAATAAGAATAATTTAATAGGCCTGCGTGCCTGTCCGCCATACGCCAGGCGATTTTTTGTGACCACGGACGACGGTGCGCATGTGCATGCATCAAACGCGTCTTTCCACGCTCACAGGCAAAGGAGTATCTTTGAAAGACTCGCATGCTTGACTGTGCACGTCTTAATTGTGAAAATGTCTGTTTGCTACAAAAGGGAAGTTAAAGAGAGTGGGCATTTTTGTAAGATCAACCTTGAAATGTAGGGATGAACTCCTGGAAACTGTTTGCCATCAACCAGTCAGCCACATGGATTTTCCAGTGAATCACCCCTGAGCTCATTCTTGCTTCAGTCTATATGCAAAGAAATATTGCAATTTAGAAAACAATGTGTTATAAAATGTGAATAAAATATGAATAAAAATGAACTATTTTTATTTTTTACACAAAATTACCTTTTGTTATCTATGAAAATGACATTCTCTCTCGCATGCGTGCGCACACACAATAGTGTTACAGTAAGGATTAAAAACTAAAAAATATCTTGAAATACATGTGTAAAAGGTGTAGTAACTGTGGTACACGCAGAATAATTACTCCAGGCCGTTAAATTGACGTGTGGTAGGGTACTTTGTGCTGTATGTGTGTGGCCATGTTCATTCGCCACCACTGAAGACCATTTTTGACACAGGAAAAACCCTGGTCAATGGCTATCGGCTGCAGTTTAGAATACAGAAAGTCAGTATTATAGTAGAAAACTTGAAGTTACACTAGGTATGCTTTTATTATCTTTGTGCTGGCTTATACAACATCAATGTTGTACTTTTGTACTGACATATATTGGTGTGGACAGAGCCATCACTATAGGGGCCCACAGCAAAAAATCTGCATCACAATTTTCATTACACATTTTTGTCTTTTGTACAGTATGTAAACTCTTTTTATTCTGTTGGAACTATTGGAAGAAAATGTTATTAGGCACCATTAGAGTGGGCGGTAGATGGGTTGGTCTGTTTGATCCAGACACTGTATAAATAAAAGGAAAGCAAAGAGAGAAGAACAAACTCCTAACAGGAGGAGACTCACTCATGGCCTATGAGACAGAGGATCATGAGACTCAATACTGCTTTCCTGCCATCAACTCATCATGTATCAAGGGAAAACGCTCCATATATGAATACAATTTCATGTATGTGTTTTTTTCATTGCTGTCAGCATGGACTGTGTTTCTGAACCTGCTGGTGATCATCTCCATCTCTCACTTCAAGAAGCTTCACACTCCAACCAACCTGATTATTCTCTCTCTGGCTGTGGCTGACCTGCTTGTTGGACTTATTGTGATGCCTGTGGATGCCATAAAGCTGATTGAGACATGCTGGTTCTTTGGAGACACTTTGTGTGACCTGTTTATGATAATCATGGGTCTGCTCCTGTCAACATCTATTTGTAATTTAGTTTTAATTGCTATTGATCGTTATGTGGCTGTGTGTACCCCTTTACTGTACCCACAGAAAATAACCACAACTAAAACCTTAATAAGCATCTGTCTCTGCTGGTTTTTCTCCTTTGCCTACAATACTACTGTCTATCTGATTAGTGGCAGATATTTTGAAAGAACAGACACATGCTATGGAAAGTGCTATTTAATAATAGGTTTTTCATGGATAGTCATTGACCTGTTCTTTTCTTTCTTGTTTCCTTTGACTGTGATCATAACTTTATATTTGAGGATATTTTATGTTGCACATCAGCAAGTGAAAGCTATAAACTCTCTGATGAAGAGTGGTAAATGTGTAATGGAGAGTTCAGTGAGGAGGAAATCTGAGAGCAAAGCTGCTCTGACATTAGGAATTATTGTAACAGCTTATCTGCTGTGCTATATTCCATACTACATCTTGTCTTTAACAAGTAGTACAATAATCTCTTCTGCTACAATGACATTTCTACTATGGACTATATATGCTAACTCAGGCATGAATCCTGTTGTCTATGCTTTATTTTACCGCTGGTTTAAAATATCAGTTAAACACATCTTAACTCTTAAAATATTGAAGCCAGCATCCTCTCTCTTAGACATATTTACAGATTATTCATGATTTTTGTAGTTTTTTTTTTTCTTTCTTTCTTTTTTCATTTGATGAAGCACAGACTAATGTATAGTTGTTTTTTTTTTTTTTTTTTTTAATCTCAGTTTGTAAACTGAATGTGAACATACTGGATACCAGATGTCTTTATGTACCATAAGATATTTTAAAGACATTTTAAATTAAGGTAAATAATTACATTTACCGTGCAAGAATCTGATGTGCTTATGTTAAATTAGTTATAGAGGCAGGTCTGGCCATTATTTTAATTTAGTTACCTGCATAACTCATTAATTGTGGGTATAATTGAGTAAGTCAACATGTTTAGTCTATGATTAGTGTGTATTTGTTTTGGGATTTAATTGTTTAATTCTTATTCATGTCTAGGCCTCAAAAACATAAATTAATGAAAAAACCAAACCAAAAAATAAAAAAATAAATAAATAAAAAAAGAAGAGATACCTTTTCATTGCAGTAATTCTGAAACAGATCTGAAGTGGACATGACATTAAACACTTCATGTTATCAGGGTAATTTGAGCAATAAAAAATAAATTTTGCTAAAATTTTCAGTTGTGTAAAATTGAATAGATGATTCATTTTCCCCTGAAGCAAACTTTTTTCTAATGTGGACAGAGCATTTACAGTTATTGTAGAATATTCTGTTCTTGTAATCAGCTGTATCACCATAGACAGGCTTAGTGTTAAACCATACTGTTTAGATGCAAAAGGAAATTTAAATGTTTGTATCCCGGTTCAACCAGAAGATAATACACTTGTATTTTTAAATTCCCTTTTGCATCTAAACAGTACAAAACCAAGGCATCATTGTCCCCTCCAAAAACTGTGATAAGTTAAAGACAAAAAAGAAGATATTAATAGAGTTGTAATGAAATTATTTAAAATATTATTTTTTATAATAGAGTTATTGATAATAAATTAATAATAGAGTTATTATGATATGATATGATATGATATATGATATAAATCATTATTTTTTATTTTACAGAACAACAGTAAAATTACAATACTAACATTTATGGATGTCTTTATTTCTTGCTTTCAAACGTCAAATCATTGGACTTTTATTTTGATGGAAAACCACAGGGAGATCCAGGAAGATGTTTCTCTTTGACAACAAATTTATAAACGACACACATTACGGATGGTTGGTGCACGTTGTGTTCTCAAATGCAAATTATAAGTGACTCAAACACACAGCACTTGCAGATCAGCAGTTTCTGTGAATCGAAGCTAAAAGCTGCGTTTTACTCCATGCAGTGCGTCAGACTGTATATATTTCTATAATTACATCACAACCGTTGCGATTTGATAATCGCATTAAGCCACAACACATTCTCACATCCATGCATTGTCAAAATTCATAAAAAAGTTACTGGGCAACTGGTGAATAACACTGTTTCAGCACCGATTTTTACTCGAATTTGGTACTTTGAACCCTGGCGAACATGCTAACAGTTTCCCACAAATGGCAGCGCTGGCTCATGCAGCGCTATCAGAAGCAATCCATCCAGGAAATAAATGTATTATAAAACGTAACATTTTGCAGTTTATTTAGTAATTGTTTCAGGCCATTTTGCTATTTCAATCATTATACAGTTACCAGCCACCCCCCTTCATCTTTTTCGAGGGATTCACCTCCATTCGACCATCCTACACACAGGTGACTGACTGCTGCTCGCACCAACCGGAGCGAGAGTTGTTACTCTCTATGCTGCACACAGCCAGAGGAATTCCTGCACTTTTTTGGTTTTTGACAAGACATAAAAAAGAGCTCATACCGCGGGAACGGTATCACGGAAAATATTAGTGGTTTTGAAACCGTGACATGTTCAAACCGCGGTATACCTTGAAACTGGTAACCGGCCCATGCCTAGTTACTTGTGAGGTTCCATGACAGTTGGAAGACAATTGCCTATGTAGGTTGTTATATATAAAGTATCTGTAAATCACAGTATTTATGTGTAAATGCATCTCAGATATGATTTAAACCAGCTTTGACCCTCCATGTCCACTTTCCTTTTTTTGCTCCAACTCTAAACAAGCTAATCAAGGTCTTCAGGGTTTATAGAAAGTTATAGGCAGTTGCGTTTGATCAAGGTTGGAGCCAAAGTCTGCAGGAAAGCGGACATCAAAGACCAGAGTTTTTTCATTGCTGTCAGCATGGACTGTGTTTCTGAACTTGCTGGTGATCATCTCCGTCTCTCACTTCAAGAAGCTTCACACTCCAACCAACCTGATTATTGTCTCTCTTGCTGTGGCCAACTGCTTACTGGACTTTTTGTGTTGCCCCCATAAAGGCCACTAGACTGATTGAAATGTGTTGGTACTTTGGAGACCTTCTGTGGACTGTTTATGATAATCATGAGAGTTAGTAATTTAATTTTATTTGCTGTTGATTGTTTTGTGGCTGTGTGTCACCTTTTACTGTATCCACAGAAAATAACCACAACTAAAACTTTAATAAGCATCTGTCTCTGTTGGTTTTGTTCTTTAGCTTATGATATTGCTGTTGTAATTAGCAGCAGCTATTTAGACTTTTCAGACAGAATAGTGTGTTTAGGAAAGTGCTTCTTTATAATGAATTTTACATGCTTTAGCATAACCAGCAGGAAAGCACTGATGTGTGAACTGTATTTGGCGACAGTACAGCATGTTACTGTCGCGGATGGTGATGGGTTTTGTTTCATGTATATAGTTTCATGTCTCTTATTTTGTATATAGTCATTGTCATGTTTCATGTTCCTGTTTGCCATGTGCTTCCCTTGTTTGTCATGTTCTAGTCATGTGATCCTGCCATGTGCTCCCCTGTTCGTGTGTCTTGTTCTCATTGATTCATTGGTTTGATTGTGCACAGGCGGTCCTTGTTAGTCACTAGTCTGTGTGTATTTAAGCCCTCATGTTTGTCTTGTTCTTTGTCAAGTGTTGTCCGTGTAACCACTGTTGGTAAGTTTTGTGTTATATGCTTTATGCCATGCCAAGCCAAGCCAAGCTAAGCCAAGCAAAGCCTAGTCTTTGTTTGTGTTATGTTTTGATTCATGTTGGAAATAAATAAAGCTGCATTTGAAGCATAAAGCTGCATTTGAAGCATTCTGTAAGAGCTGCTTTTAAAGCAGCTCTTACAGAATACTTAACCTTGTACAATGAACCAAACAGTCGCCCTGCTACGTCTTGCGCCAGGGGAACCGGGCCATCGAGGACTATGTGGAGGAATTTTGTGGACTGTGCTGCCAGGTAGAATTCAATGATATTGCCCTAAAGGACATTTTTCGTATGGGTCTGAATGAACCCATACGTTCACAGCTGCCTGGGGAAAAAAAAAAACATTTTTCCTTAGCAGAGTATATAGACAATGCTTTGTTGTTGTGCGGCTCATTATTTACTGTGGGTTTTGCGGATGAGGGGCCCTGCAATTCCACAGTATCCACCAAGCCAGGGACTGTTCACGTCATGCCTGCCCAGCCAGAGACTGTTCACGTCATGTCTGCCCAGCCAAAGACTGTTCACGTCATGCCTGCCCAGTCAGAGACTGTTCATGTCATGCCTGCCTAGTCAGAGACTGTACATGTCATGCCTGCCCAGCCACAGACTGTTCATGTCATGCTTGCTCAGCCAAAGACTCTTCACGTCATGCCTGCCAAGTCTGAGTCTCTTCACGTCATGCCTGGCAAGTCTGAGTCTCTTCACGTCACGCCTGCCAAGCCTGAGTCTCTTCAAGTCATGCCTGCTAAGTCTGAGTCTCTTCAAGCCATGCCTGCCACGCCTGAGTCTCTTCACAAGATGGATGCCACATCTGAGCCCTCAGTCAAAATGGCTGCCATGCCTGAGCCCTCAGTTAAGATGGCTGCCATGCCTGAGCCCTCAGCCAAGATGTCTACCACTACTATTATGTGTGTTTGGGCCACACATGCATCCTCTCCAGCCCCTGATCAACATCCAGAGGGGACTCCAGCCCCTGACCAGCGTCCAGAGGGGACTCCAGCCCGTGAGCCAGATTTAAGATCTGCTCCAGGCCACGACCCTGCTAGGGCCACGGAGGCTGCGCCTCTCTGGCACCCTGAACTTCCTGCACCACCAGGGCTTCCTGAGCTGCCAGCACCGCCATGGCTTCCATTGCGTCCTAGCTTGATAGGTCCGCCCATGCCCCACGACCCAGGGCCACCATTGCCATGCCATGGTCCACCTCTGTTCCACCACCCTCCTGAACTTTGGGTGTTGGGTTTTGTTTTGTTTGGGCATCTGGAGCCGCTCATAGATGGGGGAATATGTGACGGATGGTGTTGGGTTTTGTTTCATGTTTATAGTTTCATGTCTCTTATTTTGTATATAGTGACTGTCATGTTTCATGTTCCTGTTTGCCATGTGCTTCCCTTGTTTGTCATATTCTAGTCATGTGATCCTGCCATGTGCTCCCCTGTTCATGTGTCTTGTTCTCATTGGTTTATTGGTTTGATTGTGCACAGGTGTTCCTTGTTAGTCACTAGTCTCTGTGTATTTAAGCCCTCATGTTTGCCTTGTTCTTTGTCAAGTTTTGTCCGTGTAACCACTGTTGGTGAGTTGTGTTGTATGCTTCATGTCATGCCATGCCATGCCAAGCCAAGCCTAGTCTTTGTTTGTTATGTTTTGATTCATGTTGGGAATAAATAAAGCTGCACTTGAGTTCTTCAAGCTTGCCTCCAGTGGATCTCTTACAGCTACAGTGAAGTTATTGAATATTTTTCTTAATAAAAAATCATAAAAATAAGTGTTAAAGTATAACCATCAAAAGAGCAGTGATGTCTGAACTGAATTTGGTGACACTACAGTGTGTAACATTGAAGTTATTGACTATTTTTGTAGTAACGTTTTTTGGGTTTTGCACTTTGCAGATGGTCCCTTCGGACTTGTCTCTTAGCTGTCTGTACATAGAGATCAATGTTTTTTGTATTTTGTGGAGGAGGGCTCGTTTTGAGGAAAATTAGGTTGTAGCTTGTTGTCTATGTTATTACAATTGAAAAGAGGTGTTATTTGTGTTTTAACAACGTTTAGCTCACATGTTATTGATCCGGGAAATTCGAATCTGTGAATATGTTGCCAACTTTACCGAACTTATCCAGTTCAGGTGTCTTTCACTTGAAGAGATAATTCACCCCTAAATGAAAATTATCCCATGATTTACTCAACCCTCAAACCATCCTAGGTGTATATATATTGATGTATTTTTTCTTTCAGACGAACACAATCGGAAGCCCAAAATAAATGTATCCATCCATCATAAAAAATAATCCATATGGCTCCAGGGGGTTAATAAAGGCCTTCTGAAATGAAGCGATGGGTTTTTGTAAGAAAAAATTCCATATTTAAAACTTTATAAAGACCGGCAGACGGTCATACGCATCGATTTGTGGCGGAAGAGTGAACTCTGACCCGAAGCATGACGCAGTGACGAACGTGGAAGCGCAGAGGATAGAGCAAAACAAAACACCGGTCAAAAATTAGAAGTCTAAAATGAGAAATTTTACAGAGAAATGTCAGAGGATGTCGATATAAGAGAAGACGAACTTCAGTTTGTTGCCCAGCCCTATTTGTTTACATTGGGAGAAGCGTCTAAGCTTATGCTACTCCCATATCCTGCGTCATACATCGCGTGAAGGGTATTTTTAAATATATCTCCAATTGTCTTCATCTGAAAGAAGAAAGTCATATACACCTAGGATGGCTTGAGGGTGAGTAAATCATGGGATAATTTTCATTTTTGGGTGAATTATCCCTTTAAGTCAAAATCGTGCCTTGAACTAAGCACATATTTCTTTATGATTAAGTCCAAGTTCAAAATAAAACTCTATTAACTGCTCCATTGTTAATGTACGGAGCTGTCTGAACCACTGCCAGCGGGAAATTAAACAGGAAGTGTTTGTCTGAACTCACAACAGGTTTTGCGAGCGCACGCAAATATATTTGCGCGAGATCGCAAAAGTTTGCAAGAGAACGCAAAGGTTTTGTGAGCTAATGCAAAGTTTTTCGGGGGAACACAAAAGTTTTGCGAGAGAACGAAAAAGCTTTGAAAAATATTTTTTTCTCTCGTCCCATATTTTTTTCACCACTATGTCCCTTTAGGGGCTCCGTAGTTATATACACAAGGCTAATGAGACTAACTAGATGCAGCTAGAAACAGACTAACAAGGGGGAAACTACAAACTAAAAGAATATATAAAATAAGAGCACAAAGACATACCCTGACAACGAGAGCTTTTCTCAAAACTAACTTGATTCAACTCATTTTTTAAATGAATTTTAATCAGATTGGTAGTGATTTTTAGTGAATGTATGAAGTAAAACCTTTTTACAAAATATTTTGCTGGAAAACGGTTTGCGCTATCTTTCTTCAAAATAAATGCAACATTTTATTAGTGTCTTTTGTGTGTTCAGATAGTGACTTTGCACCTGGTATTAAGACAGTGACTTTGCATCTTTGTTAATTTGACCAATTCAATAACTAACTTCAGACAGAAACTAATCATCTAGGGACATCCACGTGTTTTTATTATGTATTTCAGAAGTAATCCTGAGAGTCCTATTAACACCTGTTCTGTATTCAGAGTTCTGCTGCAGTGACAATTCTCCACTGATCTGTCCATTAAGGGTGTGAAGCAAACATTGGCAAACAAACACACACAATACACTGATGTTGCATTGTGCTCAGAGGTCAGTGAGTTTGTTTTAATGAGATTAAAAGTTGCAAAACTTACAAAATTACTGCAGCCAGTATCCACTGACTCCCTGTGTACTGTTTGAAAGTGCCCAGTTTGTGTCACTGACATTCATATGAAGTCATGGCTGCTGTAGGTGCATCAGTGGACATGATCACAAATACAAATCCTACAGTGAGGCCTTGTACGCATTTACAGAGATACTGTGATGCGTATCAGTAATATCAGTGATAAATGGGTAAAGACAGGTGAGTCTTTTGCAAGGACAACAACCTCTTTATACATAAATGTCTACATAAGCAGCAGCTCTGCACATGAAGATCATAGGAGACTCGAGTCACAATTGATTTTTAAAGCATTTGATGCTTGCTCGTTGATAATGTTATGTTTTGATCAGTGTTGGGGAAAGTTACTTTTAAAAGTAATGCATTACAATATTGCGTTACTATTTATTTATTTATTTATTTATTTATTTATTTATATAGCGCTTTTCACAATACACATTGTCTCAAAGCAGCTTCACAGTGACAATAGGAAAACTATTATCAAGCCAAAGTTGTTTTTTGATTGAATCACTTCCGTTGTAAAAATTGTTAATTATTACTTTAGGGGCCACTTAAATGACACCTTTCCTACTGAAAAACCGAATACCTTTAATGCATTCTTGCCGTTCATTTACATGTTTAGACTATAGGTTTGCGTGTTTGATCTATGCGAACTGGAATAATTTGATAACGTTTTATCTATATATATGGAAAGGAAAGGGAAGAAGGCCTTTGCAGGGGATAGTTTAGTTGACACTTCAGGGCTGCGTTATCATCATGTCTAGATGCAGGTCCTTCATCTCATCTGGATACGGCCTGGATCTGGCAGGCTGGGGCAAACCTCGGGATAAACAGAGAGAGACTATTATTAGCGTAGACACCATTCTTCTTATGATGTAGCGAGTACATCAGGTGTTATGGGAAGTGTTCCCGGTTCCGGCTGACCTAATCTAGGCAGCCTAACAATTTACATGAATTGAATTATAGAAGTAGATAATGTGTTATGTATACGCAAGTTTAAACAGATGTGTTTTTAGTCTAGATTTAAACTGACAAGAGTGTGTCTGCTTCCCGGACAGCGATAGGAAGACTGTTCCAAAGTTTAGGTGCTAAATAGGAAAAGGATCTACCGCCTGCAGTTGATTTTGATATTTTAGGTATTATCAACTAGCCTGAATTCTGAGATCCCAATAGACGTGAAGGACTATAATGCATTAAGAGCTCGCTCAGGTACTGGGGATCTAAAACCATTTAGTGCTTTGTAGGTAAGTAGTAAGTTTTTAAAATCTATACGATGTTTAATAGGGAGCCAATGCAGTGTTGACAGAACCGGGTTAATATGGTCATAGTTCCTGGTTCTAGTAAGAACTCTAGCTGCTGCGTTTTGGACCAGCTGTAGTTTGTTTAACAGGCGAGCGGAACAACCACCCAGTAGAGCGTTACAGTAATCTAGCCTTGAGGTCATGAACACATGAACTAACTGTTCCGCATTTGTCATTGAGAGCATATGTTGTAGTTTAGATATATTTTTAAGATGGAAGAATGCGGTTTTACAGATGCTAGAAACATGGCTTTCAAATGAAAGATTGGTATCAAAGAGCACACCCAGGTTCCTAACTGACGACGAAGACTTAACAGAGCAGCCATCAAGTGTTAGACAGTATTCTAGGTTATTACGTGAAGAAGTTTTTGGTCCAAAAATTAGAATCTCTACTGGTCATCCAATTTTTTATATCAGCTACGCATTCCGTTAATTTTGTGAATTGGTAAGTTTAATCAGGGCTTGAAGAAATATAGAGCTGAGTATCATCAGCGTAACAGTGAAAACTAACGCCATGCTTCCTAATGATATCTCCCAAGGGTAGCATGTACAGAGTGAAAAGCAACAGTCCTAGTACAGAGCCTTGCGGTACTCCATGTTGAACTTGTGATCGATATGACATCTCTTCGTTTACTACTACAAACTGATAACGTTCAGATAAGTAAGATTTGAACCATGGTCTATTCAAGTCTATTCAAAAGAATACTGTGGTCGATAGTGTCAAAAGCAGCACTGAGATCTAGTAACACTAATAGAGAGATACAACGACGATCGGATGATAAGAGCAAATCATTTGTAACTCTAATAAGAGCAGTCTCAGTACTATGGTACGGTCTAAATCCTGACTGGAAATCCTCACAGATACCATTTTTTTCCAAGAAACAATGTAGTATTTTTTGACAGAAAAGGTAGATTCGAGATCGGCCTGTAATTGACTAATTCTCTAGGATAAAGTTGTGGTTTTTTAATAGGAGGTTTAATAATAGCCAGCTTAAAAGTTTTTGGTAGGTATCCTAGTGATAAAGATGAATTGCGCTACTTACTTTTAATGGAAAGTAATGTTATGTTACTTTTGCATTACTTTTTCTCACCTGGGCTGGGCTTGCTTATTTGTTTATTTGCAGCTCAAACAAACTTTCAGCTGTGCTGCCATTCTGAATTGCATAGGAATAGGATGCAGGAAAAGAAAGATCAACACTCTTACTTCAGCAATATTAAAAAAAAGAAAGAAAAAAAGAAAAAAGGAACACAAATGTCATGTTTAACTAAAGTTATGTTTGCTAATTCATATGGTTGAATTGGATCATCGAAGGTCAAATACATAAAACACACATACAGTATGGGTTAAAGCAGCAAGGGTGTTTTTACATATAGTTCGTTTTAAAGAACCAAACCCAGATCACTTAAAGGCATGACCACTGGACAGCAAAATGCTCATTGGGTCAGCATGGTCAGACAAAAACGGGTGGAGAAAAAAAAAGACACGTTAACTGCAAAATAATTAAGAATTAATGTGAAGAATTAAGTGTGAAACCATCAGGAACCTTTTAGTCTCCAGCACCACCATTTTTCAGAACTGCAACCTACCTGGAGTCTCCAAAAGTGGAAGGTGTCAGGATCTCAGAGACTTAGGGTAGGTAAAGAATCTGAAAAAA
The DNA here is from genome assembly GCA_039654765.1 of Mylopharyngodon piceus. NCBI lineage: Eukaryota > Metazoa > Chordata > Actinopteri > Cypriniformes > Xenocyprididae > Mylopharyngodon > Mylopharyngodon piceus. The sequence goes on from CM077438.1 coordinate 6,538,365, forward strand.
TGACCCCCACTTAATAAGAATCACAAGCTAAAGTGTTGTAAAATACATTAAGACTGTTTTTTATAGGCTTTATAGACCGATTGAGAGTGACTCTTGAAGGACCAGCACCACATCCTCTTGAAACCACTGTATGAAGAATTCATCTTCCAGAATCTGGCAGTAAGTTTTGGGAGCTCATTTTTATTCCATCTCTGCAAAACGGACTTCAGAGTAGGAGATGGACTAAAAATGAACTCCCAAAACTTATAAATTATTAAATACAAAATTAATAGTAGATATTAAGGCTAATGTGGTTTGGAATTGGTAAGATGTGCCTGGAAATATGAGCAGAAAATCAACGTGCCTAACTAATTCTGCACACACTATATATTACATTCCACTTTCGAAAGGGAACTCAACTCTGCGTTTACCGCTATGGGGAACGTCACACGTGACCCGGTGTCTGAAAGCCAACTATCCAACAACTCCAATCTCTATTGGCTGGCGACAGCCCTATGACGTAATATGGCGCGACCCGGAAGTATATAAGGAGTGCCTAGAGACACAGTCAGTATCTTTTCGTCTTTCGGGGTCTGTTCTGTCTGATCGCGACTATGTCGACTCCGGTAAGTGGGATTCTTTAATATGCCTTACAAACGTTCAAGAGAGTGTGTTCATCCGTGTCCCAGGTTTGCTTGACACTTGATATACACATTTCTGTATGCGTTTTCTGTCTGGAGAGTGAGCGGCGCATAGACAGTGCTTGAGGGCGCTGTCTGTGTATTTGTCTGTTGTTTACTGTGAGGCGTCTCCCTTTAGGGACGCTCCGTTCTCGTTCGGCACTCTTCTCGAGGGAAAAGGTGTCCGCATCTGCGCCTGGTGATTCTGGCCCCGTTTGTGCTGAGGGCAAAAACGGCGGCTGCAACTCGCATAGGGCTCGCAGGTGAGCTCGCGTTGGGAAGTTTGGAGAGAGTTGTATTCTCTCTCGGCTTCCCCGGGGCTGACGAGGATAAGTTGTTGGATGACGATGACGTCCGTGTTTCTGACGTCATCACGTCCGGCAGCGAGCGCTCCTTCTGGGCTGTTGTATGCGGAGCTGCTGGTGTTTTTGGGACGCGCTTTGCCAGTGCAGCTGCCGTGAGAGTGCGTTAAGAAAGGGGCCGCGCCGCGGACGGCTCGACGAGCGGTTCCTTTCTGTCCATGAAATTGCAGCTCCCATACAACTTTCCATTCCTTCCTGATCTCTGCGTTTGAGATCGGGAGGGCATGGAAAACCCCCTAGCCGTTCAGGATTTGTTTCTGAGCCCAGACAGACAGGAGGAGGAAGAAGCGAGAGTGAGATGGGTGATCGATTGTAAACACCGTTGCGTGTTTTACGTGCTCAGATGCTTTTTTACAGTCAGGCTGACGGTTGGGCCCATGATGAATATTTTTCTGAAGGCCCGCCTTCTGGCTTGATAGTGAAAAAGCTCTTTTAGGCTTAAAAGGACTTTGGATTCATCCTTCTTTATGAGGAATAAGGAGGAAAAGTCTTCGTTTCTCGAGCCACAGGAAGGTAAGCTGGGTCTATATCTAAATGTGTAGACCTTGTTTTTCCTGTACAGTTTTCCTGAGCATGTAGTCAGAAAAGGGATTTTTGGGCATAACTGAAGTTATTAGGTTGGCTAGGTTTTTGCATGCAGGCCGCAAAATGGCCGCTGTTTAGCCTCCTGTGTTTAGAGTAGCTTCTCAGCTAAGTGTCTTAGTATGGTTTGAGTTAGCACTCGTCACTTCAGTTATTTTATGTGTAGGTCGGCCTTAATCGGCCGCCTGGCATTTTTTGGCTTGTAGTGCTTCACTTTTTTCCTCGTATTGGAGAGGATTTAAAGTGAAGCCCAGGCTTTGTTTAGCGTATGGCCCACTAGGCCATAGCTTAGCAGCCTAGGCTAGAGCTAGGTTAGGTGTTTGTTTTAAATCACCCTTTTATTTACTATCCCTTGCTGGTTGCATAGTTCCTAGTTCTGGCCTCCTCCCGAGGGAGTTGTTAGGCCGTATGCCCATTTTTCCCCTTGTTATTATGTAGGTGCTATGGCTGAGGTTAACAGCTAAGGTTATAGGCTGGTGGTTATTAGCCTTTCCTGGTGCTGTTTTCTCAGGTAGTAGGCCCTTATCTTTGAGTAGATAAGTTATGCAGTGCTTGCTAGGCCCCACTTTTTAGAACTTTGTCATGCCTTATAATGTTCTTCCCGTGAGCCCCCTTTTGAATTACATTCAAGTTTGAGCTACGGTGCTAGTTTTTAGCCTCCGTTCTCAAGGGTTCATCACAGCATCTACAGATCTGTCTTGGTGAAAGCATTTATCCTGTTGGATGGCATGTATGTTACAAAGCATTTATTCTTGCTTTGGGTTCTAAGCCTTGGCCCTACATACATAAATATATGTGAGCTTACTCTAGTGCTGCCACAGGTTAGCACCTGTTTCTGTGATAGCAGGCTGTGACTAGCCTCTATCTATGGACGTGGTGTTTTGTTGTACTCCCCGGGTAGGGTTTGTGTTTCACTGAGTGCATCACCTGTTGGATTGCACACTTTCAGGTTGAGTGTAGAGAGTCTTATTCTCTGGTTAGGAATAGAAATGATCTCTTTAGTCTCCCAGTCGATCATGACCACAGCAGCTGTTTTACATATACTGTTAAGATTGTTGGCTCTTTATTGGTAGCCTCTTTCTGAGTATAGCTTGTTTCTCAGGCGCTGTTGGTTTACGATCGCGAGCTTTGCTCACATATCTTAGCACTACCTCAGGCTTATGCTCCTGTTTGTTTGAGGTGGTAGGCCTTGTAGGTCTTCCCTTAGACCATGGTAGCATATTTATTTGTACCATGTACATTGCCTGTTGGAATGTGTAGGCTTAGCTCAGGTTATGTAGCTAGTTACCCACAATTAGCTTGTTGGGTCTAGAGCTGGTCCCCTTTGAGCTTGGTCCCTATTTATGACCACTGGCTGGCGCCACATGGTGCTAAAAGTAGTAGACCCTGCCAGGCCTCCTTTTCAGTTTTCATGTTGGCACAACTGGGTTGGTTATATTTGAGACTCATCTCCATGGTTGAGTCTTGTTTGCTGACTCACACCGCCATCGGCCACGCCCACCTCTGTAGAGTAGGCCCTAGGTCAGGCCTCTCATAGAGTACTGTGGCGGACTGTGTACTCCTCTTATCCAAGTGTTAAGGTGTCTTGTCGAGTACTTGGCCTACTGGCTGGTTTAGTCAATGAAGGCTGGGCTCACTGGCTGATGCCATGTGTTCATGGAGGTTGAAGGCCCTACCAGGGCCTCCTTTCAGTTTGCATGTTGGCACAGTTTTGTGTTGGTTTCTATGTGACTCATTACCATGGATGGGCTTCATGATTGCCACTCAGCTGACGCTCACGTGTTTACGAGTCGTAGGCCTTTTTAGCTCCTATCATGCTGGAGTTTCGGCTGTGTACTCCTCTCGCTTAGAGAGTAAAAGGTGCTTTTACTGAGTACGTTTTCTGAGAGGCTTGCCTCTCAGGGTGAGTTCTTGTGTTAAACCGATTGGTTTGTTCGGTTTTATGCATTTACTTCCTTGAGCATGGTCTCCTTTAGCTCTAGTTGAGCTAAGTAGTTACCTTGTTTTTAGCTCGGTTCTATTTTGCTCCTAGAACTTTAGTGGCCGCTAGCTGGCGCCGCGTGTGACAGGTAGGCCCTCGGGGCCTCCTTTGGGAACATGCTGGCATGTACCTTTTACATTTCTTTTCTAAGAGAGTAAAGGGGATTTTATGTCACTGGCTGGCCAGGGCTCCGGGTGACTTATTAACCGCCTTTGCAGTTCGGTTATTTGTCCCGCCCGGAGCTTGATAACATCAAAGCCACGAGCTGATGCCACGTGTCTGCTGAGGTTATAGGCCCCTCGGGGCCTTCTTTAGCGCGTGATGGCGTATGTTGTACTCCTCTTGCTTTAAAGAGTAAAAGGTTCTTTTTACCGAGTACACTGCTCGTTGGATTGTGTTGGATAGACTGTATGTGTGCATTCACAGTTAATCACATGTCGGTCTTGCGTCCAGCATGTTAGGTTTCAGGTGAGTGGCCTCATAGGCCACCCTTGGAATACCACCATGTGATTTGAGTTCTGGTGTGGCATGTAGTTCTTTATCTAGAACTTTAGTTGTGTTGAAGGCCCCTTTCTGGCCTCCATGACTATGTGCCTACAGTATGGTCTGTCTGTTAGGTTGAGCTTCGCACTTCCCTTTGGGTTGGAATTATGTAATTGTGCTTAGCTCCCCTAAGCTGGTCATTGGTCGTAGACTTCTATGAAGTCTCCCCGTTGAGATCCGCCCCAGGCTGGCTTCCTGTGCTCCCCTGTATCAGGGTTCCCTAGCGCACAGCCTCCTCAGTGCATTTGACCAGACACTGAGTAGATCCTAGGAATGAGCGGTTTATACTCCCCTCAATACGAGGGTTTATAGCACTTAGCTGAGTTCTGCTCTCCAGGATGCCCATCTCTAAGCGTGGGTTTGAGTTGCTTACTGCTTTTTCGCAGTCGCTCTTACTTGCTCTCTTCTCTGAAGAATGCGTTATTGAGATTCTGTATACAGACAGGGTTGGCCTAGACTAGGTTTGTCTTTCGTCAAATCAGTTCGGCCTCCCTGGTGGCGCTGAGGGTGACCTTGTTCCCCTCTAGTGACTGGCCGGGGTTCCTTTCGGTTTCCTGGCCACATTCCCTTTAAGGGACCACTTTTCCGCGGAAATGTTGGTCCCAAAAGCTCTGAGCAGCCTTGGAAGGCTTTCTGCGGAAGGCCTCTTCTAGGCTCAGCTTGGGCTGTTGGCCGTAGGGAATGCTGTCACTGACAGCCTTGCATGACCCGAGGATGAGTTGCTTATGGCATTTCTTTCGAAATGCCGGACGTTTGTCTAGCCATCTTTGGCATGCACTCTCCTCGAGCATGGCGGCGTGGGTATATCGTTCCCCATAGCGGTAAACGCAGAGTTGAGTTCCCTTTGAACAGGGAACGAGACTCTGCGTTGCCATGCCATGCCTCGGGCTGCCTGCTGAACAGTCCCTCAAGACGATAAGATACTGACTGTGTCTCTAGGCGCTCCTTATATACTTCCGGGTCGCGCCATATTACATTGGCTGTCGCTGGCCAATAGAGATTGGAGTTGTTGGATAGTTGGCTTTCAGACACCGGGTCATGTGTGACGTTCCCCAAAGCGGTAAACGCAGAGTCTCGTTCCCTGTTCTCAGGGAACCATGGTTACATACGTAACCTGAGACGTTATATGTTATATTATATGTTACTATATAAAAATATATAAATGGAATGGGTTAGTAAATGTTGACATCACTAATGATCACTAGCAACATATAATCTTGGTTAGTTTACATTAAGTGTAGCAAAGGAATGTGATGTTTTATATTACATCGCAAATATATTAAGCACTCCCCCTGGAATGCGATCGCACATGGACGTTGTGGAACAGACGGAACAGCGAGTATGGCAAGCCTTGGTACACATGTCGAAACAAAACGCAAACCGGACCTTGATGCTTTCACATATCATTATCACGAAGAAATCGAACCACAAACAAACAAACGTTCGCTTTTGGGTCCTTTTAAGGGGGTCTGAGATCACTTGGTTTGTTCACATATGTGTTCCGTCTGTTCCGCAAGGTCCATTCGTGATCGCATTCCGGGGGGAATGCCATTTTATATGTAATATAAAACATCACATTCCTTTGCTACACTTAATATAAACTAACCAAGATTATATAATCCTTTTTTAAGGTGCTCAATACCTAGTTCATTTGAGCCTTCCAAATACTCTTGGAGCAGTTCAGCGTGTACTGCTCCAAGAGTGTTTGGAGTGCTCAAACGCATTAGGTGTGAAAACACCCTAAAAAAGGGATCATATAATCTTGGTTAGTTTATAGTTTATTACTCCAGTATAATCCTCTCTCTTCATTGGCTGCCAGTTCAGTACAGACTCGATTATAAGATTTTATTAATGGTTTTTAAAGCACTTCATATATGTCCCCAAACTACATTGCTGACCTTTTAGGGGTTTTACATATCAAGTAGGACACTAAGAACAGCAAATCAATTTTTGCTGGCCATTCCTCATTCTAAGAAGTCAAAGGGTGACCGAGCTTTTTCAGTTGTGACCAAAGTTATGGAACAGCCTTCCTCTTCATATCCGGCAAACTCCAACATTAGAGATTTTTAAGTCTCAGTTGAAATCTCCAGTAAGGGTATTCTGTTCATTGAAGATATTATTATTATTTTTAAATTTGTAATTATTTTTCTTCTATACTGATCTCACTGTACAGTTGTGTCTAAGAGTGTGTAGTCATGCCTTCATTTGCTAGGCATGGTAAAACTTTTTATATATGTATGTTTTAACTATTACTGTGAAGCACTTTGGGCAACAACGTTGTTATTAAATGTGCTATATAAATAATAAAAGTTGAAGTTGAAGATGTGATGCTTTCTTATTTCACAGAAGAGATATTGGCAAACCTTAGTCACCATTTATGTTCATTGCATCTTTTTTATGGACAATGAAAGTGAATGGTCATTCTGCCTAACATTCCAGCTCTACATGCACAGTACTGGCCTACATATACAGTAAAGATAATCAGAGTACATCTGCACATATTGCCTGAACCACACATTAATAGGTTTCATATTTTTAAAATGAAAAGAGGCAGGGCTGTGTTTTATATTGTGTTTTGTTATAAATATAGCCTATACATGAAGTGAAGATAATCAACCACATTTTGTGTGGCTATTAATTATGGAGACAGATTAGACTCAAATATAATTCACGCAAAAAAACATGATGCACACATGCGTAACCAATTTCACATGCATTTTTAAAAACCTAATTCAGGTGCACAAAAACAATTCAAATGCACAAAATAAAATTTATATATTCATAGAATACATTTTCACAAATGCAAAACACAATTCATAGATATACAACTGTGCACAAAAAAGTTTCGAATGTTTTACCAAGTTAAAAGATTTTCCTCACATTCGCGTGTGAATCGCCTTGGATTTGTGTGTGTGTGTTTCTTTAACTTCCCTGGCAGCACACACCTCCCACCTGGGTCATTCGTACTCTTTAGCCAATCAGATTGAAGCTTATCAATCGACCAATCATTATCACGTGAGAGCGTGCCTACCTGGGTGTTACGTCATCAGCTTTCGACCAGTTCAAGTCATGCAGAGAGGTATGTGCAGTTTGATCGGTTCATTTCTGTTTAGTGAAGTAAACGAAGCTATAGATCAGTTGAAGCTATAGTTTATTAACGATTAACAGATATAATTCATGTTTACTTCATAAAGAATTATTCATGTGCATAGCCTACCATACAACATTAGGATTTTAGATTAATAAACTCCATAGAAAGCATAACAATGGTTTGACTGATGAGAGATATTGTATATAAATAGACGATTATAAAAATATAACGTTTTGGATATTTTTCACACAATCTCTTGTAGTTTTATTTATTGACGATAGGAAAGAGCAGTCACAGCTAGGGGTGTGCGTTAAATATTGTCTGCGATAAAATTGTAATAGTTGTTTTAACAATGTGCGATCTGACATTATCAAGTAGGCTATATCCCTCACACACACCTAGTGAGTGCACGCATACACTTCGTTATGTAGTCTTGTAGATTAGACTAGTGCGCGTGCGCATTTAGAGTGCACGTTTTCACTGCAAGATTTATTCAATATTTATATCATTTTAATACAGTTTATAAATATCACACAAAGAGTGCAGTTTTTCTCCAGATATCAACAAAACAAATGTGACATTCATTTTATACAAGTTTAATAAACTAGTTAATATTAAGTGACTTATTTTAGACACCATATTGCCTGTTTTTGCTCTATTTCGCCAGCGAAAATAGTTCAAAACAAAGCCACAGCACAGTAATTGCGTCTCTGAGCAACACACAGCGGTGTTTCCTTACTGAACGAATCAACTTTTTGAGCGAATCAGTTGAAACAATGATTCAATAACTATGACAACGTTCACACAGCAGCAGAATGCGGTTGTCAGTCCTGTATTTGAGTCCTTAATACGGTTACGTTCACACGCAGTACTGTTATTTATGGGAGTGACAACCGCATTCTATAACAGAACTCACACCCGTAAATTTTCAGGACTCACAACCACATTCTCAGAAATTCCGCGCTGTGTGAACGGAACAGGACTGGAAAACTAGTTGTCTGTCACGTCATACAGTGTGAGAGAGCCGATCTTCTAAGGTGTTTTGTGTGTGGTTTCGGTTTCAGTAACGACAGAGATATGAGCTGTGCATTTCCAGTCACTGTTCTCCACTGGAGCGGTTCCCATCAGTTTTGTATTTCTTTTCAAAATTCAAATGCAGTGTCATGCGCGAGACATCACAAAGGACGTGACACGCGACTGCAACGGTTAAAGACTCCGTCTAGCGCGTGTTTACATTAATGGTGCTGTTGGTTAATGAAGTTTGAATGGATGAACTCGCGGTTCAATTGGTCTCTTGTCATGTCAAAAGTGATGAGAGTTTTCGGTTTTATGGACGTCGCCATCTTTAATATTACATTGGTAACTGTCTTTATGGTTACTAGTAAGAGAATACGGGCTTGACTTTCGCTGCACGTTCATACAGACAGAGTTCCGGACGCTACTGTAAGTTGCTGTGTGAATGGGACATTTCAAGACTCACACCTGTAAGTAAATGCGGTTGTTAATCCCAAAAACTGACAGTGTGAACGTGGCCTAAGATAGATTATGAATGAATGAATCAGCTGTTTGAATGAATAGGTTAAATCTCAATGACTCACTCATTAACGGTGACTTGCTGCCACCTAGTGGCGCCTTTAATTTCACATTTAAAGTATCTTTTCATGTTTTAAATAATTTTGTTTTATGTTTAAAACATAAAAACATTATTTATGCATTTGTAACTGCAGGTTATTAATTTGCCACCTCTGAGCTGCATTAAACAGTAACTGCCTCAGAAATCTGAAACAATAAAACTACATATATATGCAGCTTAAAAAAGATGAAACGTAAATGTTCTCCAATGTGCAATAAATGTGCACATCATTACATACATTATCATCATCAGTTGAATGTGTGGTGGACAAGCATAATTTCCTCTTCATTTTGGACAAAATATGGGACATCTGATTACCCCAGCAGTTGCTTATATCTGTTAATCGTTAATAAACTATAGCTTCAACTGATCTCTAACTTCGTTTACTTCACTAAACACAGAAATGAAGCAATTAAACTGCACATACCTCTCTGCATGAATTGAACTGGTCGAAAGCTGATGACGTAACACCCAGGTAGGCACGCCCTCACGTGATAATGATTGGTTGATTGATAAGCTTCAATCTGATTGGGTAAAGAATATGAATGACTCGGATGGGAGGTGTGTGCTGCCAGGGAAGTCTCAAAATACACATACACAAATCCAAGGCTATTCACACATGAATGTGAGGATAAACTGTTAAGTTTTAAACACTCAAAACTTTTTGTGTTGTATATCTATGAATTGTGTTTTGCATTTGTGAATTTTTTTTTAATGAATATATAATTTTATTTTGCGCATGTGAATTGCTTTTTGTGAATATATATTTTTTTTTGCACATGTGAATTAGGTTTCATGCATGTGAAATTGGCTACGCATGTGTGCATCGTGTTTTTTGCGCGAATTATATTTGAGTCTAATCTGGCTCCATAAAATTAATATGTTTAAGATTGTTTTTAAATGAAAACGAAAAGAGGCAGGGTGGTGTTTTATAACATACAGTCGTTGCGTATAACATACAGAGCGTCGTGCTGCTCACATGATCAGCTTTTGCCAATACTGAGCCGGGATTCGGACGTAAACACGGAAGCCTTTACTGTGCTTACTGCGGCAACTACGTAAGGATAATGACAGGGAAGAGAAGAGATTGTTGAATAAAGCGTTATTTTTGTTTTGTTTTTGCGCACAAAAAGTATTCTCGTCGCTTCATAAAATTAAGGTTGAACCACTGCAGTCACGTCGACTGTTTTAACGATGTCTTTAGTACCTTTCTGGACCTTGAAAGTGTCGGTTAAATTGCTGTCTATGGACGAGTCATATACCTCTTGGATTTCATCAAAAATATCTTAATTTGTGTTCCGAAGATGAACAAAGGTCTTACAGGTGTGGAACGACATGAGGGTGAGTAATTAATTACAGAATTTTCAGCTTTGGGTGAACTAACCCTTTAAAAATTCAGAGCTTGATTAAAAAAATCCACATTCAAGCAATAATAGCTGACTTCCTGTTGTCGGAGCTAATGACTGTAAATTGGAAAGTTGTCCAGCTCGATGAGACCAACAGATGTACCCAGTTGGATTACCGTAGGTAGAACTAACCCCCCCACTTTAGTCAAAAGGTGGCGCTACTGAGTCCCTCCTACACGCCCATTTCGAAGCATGCTAAGAGTCTCAAAAACACCCAAAAGGATACTAAAGTTTGACGTGTTTCCCCTGACAAAAGTATTCAAGATATCAACAATCTTTTCATAGGGGTACATCTGCAGTGTCTTGACATTATTTTGACGAAGTTTGAAGCAAATCGGGTAAAAAAAAAGGGGGTGATTTCAAAGCAGTTTGAAAGTCACACGCTTCCTGCTCCTAGTTGGTGGCGCTACTTTGACTCACAATAGTCACATCAATGTGATCGGCCTCCTACAACAAACACACAGCTGAAGTTTCATCAAAATCAGTCAATGTATGCAGAAGTTATAACACACTTCCCGTTTCCCTTTTTTCGCCATAAATGTGTTGCCTCGCCACAGCCAACCCGTTTGAGATATCAAAAATCCGCTCACAATTGGATGAATCCCCAAGGAGGATTATATAAAATTCCAGAGCATGGGTTTTTCAAACAACCCTTAATAGCTGACTTCCTGTTGGGCTGGCATATGAATTAGAGTGTGAAAGTTGTTTGGCCCGATGAGATCTATAACTGTATGAAGTTTGGTTACTGTACATGAAAAGGGGTGCGCTACAGAGCCCCCCCATGACAACTTGTGCCCTGCCCCGATGGGATGGCCGACGATTCCAATGTGTGTTAAAAGTTTCAAGAGTTTTTGAGCATGTTAAGGGCCCCAAAGGTGCCCGAAAGTTAAAAAAATAATTGCCTAAAGAAGACAATAGGGCCCTTTAGGCTTGGGTCCTAAATATGCTCAACACACCTATTTTTTCCAGACCAAAATCACTTGAAAATACATGACAAGCAGAGGTGGCCTTTGCAATTCCGAGGCCCGTTTCAAACAGTGTAAGGACACCCCCCCCAAAAAACAATGTATACAATGTGACTGCAATTACTTTATTATCTCTGTTATATTTAACATTGTTAACTCTTATTTCACTCTTAATAGTCTATTTATAAATGCATTCTATCTACCACTCTCGACGCATTACAATCAGCCGACAATTAAAAAAACAAAATCAACATTCAATCTTCGTCACTCTCTCAGCCTCTCAGCGAGCACCTTGGACAGCTATAATGACCAGGCCATGAGAGCAAAGAAACCAAGAATTAGAGAAACAGGGATTAGGAAGTGATTTATTTTACAATATGAATAAGGAAATTGGTCTACACTCAAGAGGAACATGTTTTACACTTACTGCAGATTTTGACGTTGGATATTGAACTCATGGCTTTCCAATAACGAAGTACTGCAAAAAAGTTATCCCTTGTTATCCAGTGATCTCAAGGAATGTTGTGTTCAAGTGGTATCTGGGCAAGTGAAGTGCGAACAGTCTTTTTTGCAGGCATGGTGGAGGCAGGTATGATTTTATCAGCAGGTGCGAGATATAACTATACAGTGCACAGCATAAATGAGTATAGGCCCCCTCTGAACAAATACAAAAGATGTATTTTCTTTAGTGGATCACTAATACAATTCATGGAAAGATGGCAAAACTAAAATGTATTAAACAAAATATAGTTCCAAACCAAGGTTCGGGAGGAGCCTCAACATTCAGTCCTGTCAATCATCATTAAGCCACAAGCGTATATAAGCAGCAGTGTCACTGCGGTCATCCCAGCAGACAATTCTTCCCAGCATCCCTCTTCCTCTCCATCTCCTCCTCTATTTCCTTCTTATTCCTCCCTCTACGCAGTACCATTTATAGGGGGGTTTAGCTCGGAGCTCAGAGCCCAGCCTCGGGTTCGAGCCTCCTTCGAGGACAGCAAGCCAAGTTTGTTTAGCCATTACTAACCATTCAGACTGAATGGGCAGACGAACTTGTGAATACATAATAAAAACTAAGAAATATATGTCATTAATAGCCATGAAAATAAGTAAAATTAGCCAATTTTGTTTAAATTAAGGATTGCAGAAATGAGTACACCCTAGGATTTATCTTCAACAAATGTATAATATTCTAGTACTTAGTATGCCCTCCTATAATTTTGAATATAACTGCTCTGACCCTTCTTGGCATCGGAGTGTACAAGTTCATGTCAAATTGTCACATCTGTCCTGTTTACCTCCTGGATGATGAGTTCCTTAAATGCCCTGATCTTTAATGGGGAGTGTTGCATCAACCCGTCAATCTACAAGAGAATTCTCACAGGTGCTCAAGAGTGTTAAGATGAGTGCAATACATGTCCACAGAAAGGCATTTTTCACCTTAGGAAAATGCATATCCTCATTGTCATGTTGAAAAAATGCACAACAATGCAGGGAATGAGGAAAAAGGGTAAGATCTTCTTGCTTTCAAGTTTGTGTATTAAATTACACAGTGGTGTGGGAATTCATGACAGCATTGATAAAGCACAACTCTCTACACACCTTCAGCACTCATACATCCCTATATAAGAGCTTTACCACCACTGAACTTTACTGTGGGAACTCAGGCACTTCTCACTGCACACCTCCTCTAGCTAACACCCAGAACATTTTGGATGCTGTTAGCATCCAAAATGATTGATTTGATCTCATGAGAACCAGAGTATTGATTCCCAGAATCTATATTTTGTAAATATGGGCTTTTAAATGGCTAACTGACTTTATTGTGCTTGAAGGCTACAGTAGGTAGTTCCAGTGAGAACAACAACCATGCATGTCATTTCTGGCCAGGCTGCATCTTACTCTGTGAGATAAACAGTCACTCTTTTCATAGCTTTTGCTGGCTCTGAGACACTCGCTTGGTATTTCTCCTGCTCTCTTGTCTAGCAAAAAAATCCCTCATCACTAAATGAAAGCTTAAAATGAAGGCCTGATTATTTCAGGGGCCTTGTCACAAGTCCATTGTTTTTGAATTTCTGTGTTACTTTTGCTATATTTTCATACTTAAAACAATGATTTGGTAATCCTCTTGTACCACTGTCCTCTTTTGTGCTAAGAAATAAGTCTCCTGACAGTTCTCTCCTCAAGTGGTTCCATTGTTGTCAGCATTAAGTCTGAGAATGATTCAGTAGGCTATATAACACTTTTAATTGTCAAGAAATTACATTTCTTTAAATGTTTTGGTTCAACATACTTACCTGCTTGATCAAACATTGCCTTAAACTTACACCAGAAAATTTTTATTTTGTTTTATTTAGTAACTTTTAGGAGGGTGTACTCATTTTTGCTACACAACATTTTATCTTGATAAGAAAATCTTATTTTCTTGAATAATTTTGACATGCTTCTTTGGTAATTGATTAAGCAGACTTGCTGGAACATTATATCTCTAAAGAACCCTAATATGTCTTCTAAGTATAATTGAGTAATTGCTGACTTTCAGAAGTTTCAGAGGGGGTGTACTCATTTATGCTGTGCACTATAGAAAATGAAGTAATGGAAACAATATAATGAAACTAAAAACTGCCAGTTAGTGGCTGCAAATCATTGTCTTAACAATTGAGTCATTCAATCATTCAGTCAACGATCTCCTTCAAAACGAGGACTCATTCAGCTGTTCGGAAACGCACAACAGATCTACTGTAGATTTGTTGCAAAATAGAGCAGAAACAGACAAGGTTCTAAGTCTAAAATTAAAGTCACCTAACATTAACTTCTTGTATTATTGAACTGTTGTATAAAATCAATATAGGCTATCACATTTGCAATTGTGCTGATATTCTGGAAAAACAGCGCTCCATATCCTGTCATGAATATTAAAACAAGAACTCATACAGGGATATTTTTGCCCCATATATCTTGATTTTGGGGGTGCATTTTTATTGATTTTGGTAGCATCTTTATGCCCCAAACCCCTGTTAATTTCCGTGATGGTGCGGGAAAATTAATTAAAGAGCGCAATCCAGACAGAGGCCCCTTATGTTGCGAGGCAATTGTTTCAGGTGAAACAGGTAAAATATAGCAAAGCCCGGCTACTGATGACAAGGCATTCTTTTGTAGTTTTTGGTGCATTGCTAATTGGTTTCTTAAGTGTTCTGATCAAAAGGGGCCACTGTCAAGCCTCCATGATATTCTGGTTTTGGGTCTCTCCTTTACTGTGAGTCTAATACCTCACATCAAATCAAGAAGCTTGTTGAGGAGAAGTGTACTGTTACTTCTCTAAGGGGTTTTGAAATTATAATAATAATAACCCACTGGGCAGGGTCGTCACAGGAGGGGTGAAAGGTGGTGATGATTCTAGGGGCCCTTTGCTTTGCCGAGGTGGTTAAATCCCCCCAAGGAACACAATTTCAACCTTTCAGCCGGAGGGGCCCATAGTAAAAACCCGGCTCCTGCTTGCTGAGTCCCACTTTTATATTAAGTGTCTTTAACTACTATGTACTATTAATATTTAAATGAATCATTCGATACAATGCATATATATATATATATATATATATATATATATATATGATTTTACATTGTACACCTAATTTAACACCTAATATAAAGTATGACCACCCAAGGGTATAAAAAAATAACACTAAAAAATCATTTTGAGTTATGAAACAATATGTGCCATAGTATACACTCTAAAAATTATTTTTCAGAGCTGTAAATGAAACAAATATTATTGAAGTACGTTTTACAAGAAAATACTAATTTAGTCTTTGTCAAATTAATTGTGAATTGTAGCACTTTCTAAGTTAAAATTGTTCCAAAGTAAAACAGTCAGTGTAGTTTTCAACTTTCACCTCAAAAGATCAAGAAAAATTCGATCTCTTATAATATGACCTCTTTAAGTTGTATGACTCTGTACGTAGGTTCCCAAAAGGGGTCCCTTGGCCTCTCCCACATTGCAGATGACCACTCCCATC